>JAQFXM010004708.1:0-16514 GCA_034693345.1 Entomobrya multifasciata
CACGTGACTTTCCTGTGTTATAAGGTCAGAAAAAGGTAGAGACGCGGGTGCCGAACAGGTTTAAACAGTCACTGTAAATGTTCGACTTTTTTAAAGAAGAAAATTGCATAATTGCATATACATTTATGGGTATGCAATGCATACTATAGATACTAGTATATACTTCATGTATGCATGGATTGCAAAGTTTTTACAAAAATTAATTGTGGAAATCGTATAAAGTTGTTGCAAATTACTTGATTTTAATAACAAATTGTTTGCGTAAATATGATTCATACTGCTCGCATAGTATTTCAGATTTAATTGTTATACCAATTATTCCACCCTATTTCTCGCAATCTGCCGTATCGTAGCGCTTGGTTTATCAATTTAGCAAAATAAGATGGTCATATAAATCATTCAAAAACTAAATTGTAACTTGTTAGAGGCTTCACAACTAATTTTTTTTTAAATATTCATTACTAAACACTAATTTTTATTTGAGTATCGATTAATTGATTATGTTAAGAACGGTGTAATTATCATGATTGTACATTGTACACATATTTCAGTACATATTTTACGCATGGGCAAAATATAACGAGTACTTTTACTGTACTTACTCACTTAGACTCTGGTCCAGTATATAATTTCATGTTCAGAAGGATATTAATGCGGGGGTGGATTAGATTACACAGGGTAAATTTAGTATCCCATTCTTACTTTTCCAAAAATACCGGATATTGTTCATAATGTGTGGGGTGATGGTTGCGGTAGACATATATTTTATGTGTATTTTAATCTCTATTATGTAACCACATTTTATCCACTCAGCCAACTGTATTTACCGAACAAATTAAGTATCTACTTTACTTATATTACACAAGCGGCATAATCAATACAAAATTGCGGTCTTTTAATAATATTTTCTTCCGCCACCGCCATACCACTGTATATTATACAACGGGCTATTATACAAAAAAAACGGATTTTATTCGGTGAAAGGATAAACGAATGTGACGGACGCGGACGGGTTATAAAACGTAACCCACCACCACCACCACCACCATACCAAATCATCGGACATTTTTCCTTTTAACTTTTTCAAGTGTACTTAATATACAAAGCCGCGTCACATTATTGCGTAAATATATTTAAACTTCCGTAAACTAAACGACTGCATTTGAAAAAGGAAAGCATCTGCAACTAAACTTTGTTAAAAAGAAACCACCACCACCAAACCGACCAAACTCAAACTCAGACCAAAAATAGAAGGGTTCTTTTTTAGCATCACAAGTTTTCTTAGAAAATCTCCTTTTGTGTGATCCATGAGCTGATCTTGTGGTCGCGGTCGGTCCATAACAATAAATTCTTTACACTCTTTTTGTACTTGCTCAGAACCAAGTCTAAAAGGTCTTTTGATGTGGTCCCGTTTGGACTTTTATTTCACCCACACAAAAAAAAAACATAAAAGAAAATAGAGGTGCTCTTGTTAAAATAAGGCTACTGCTTATGCTACTACTTATCCTAATATTATTATAAGATGAATTATGAGTTTATTTAGATTTTATTAAGGAACATAATAGCTTTTATGAAAATAAAAAATGAAGAAGCCGCAACCGCACAGCACAGCCCCACATAAAAAAAGTTTTTTTCTTTACTTTTCAACTTGATCCAATTCAATTTGTTTAGTCGATTAAAAATATCTTTTACCCTTTTAGAAAATTTTCTTTTTAAAAATACACGGCTGATATTTCAAAAAAAATACCAATGTAATTTAATAACTTGTTCGATTCACAATTTGAAACTATGTTTCAAAAAATGTATTCTTCCGAACAAATAACCTCTCTTTTGCTTTCGCCTTTGCCATAAATTTTGATTTTTTTGATTTGATCTGACCAGACCATGCATGCAATCTTAAATAGAATATACACAAATACAAAACTTTTACAATAAATACTGTAACAATGTATAAAATATTATAAAAGATTATCATTATTATCATGGCTTGGCATTGATCATCATATTTTTTTTTGATCATGTGATGATGACGCTGAACAAAAGAAAAAGAATCCACCAAGAAAAAATATCTTCTTTTTCTTTCTTTAAATTTTTTTTTGGCAGCCTGCCGTGCTTTAGCTCTTTTGGTGGATTGCATGCTGCTGGTTTTATTGACGTGAACTGTATGACGACTCAGCTCGGCTCTCTTCTCTTCTGGACTCCTCAACCAACTTTTCAAGATGATTTTGATTCTCAGAGGCACATTCTCTCTCTTTACATTACTTATCGTCGTGAGCTGAACTGAGTTCCTCCGACTGAAGACCGTCAAAAAAATCTCCAAAAGTAAAGTGCGAACATCTCTTCATCCTCAATAATATCCAGTCAAACAAAAAAGGAGAGCATACCACCTCACCACAAAACAAAAGCATTGGTCAATATTATATATATCGTCATGTCTTCTTCTTCTTCTTGGATCACGCCGAAAAGGAAGGAGTGGGGGAGAAAAAAAATATATGGACCACATACTGTGGGGTCTCCAACCGGGAAATTTTTATACGCTTCTAATAATAATGCGTGCATATCAAAAAAAAAAAGTTTTTCTGGCTGTCATTCTGATGAAGACGAGACGATGTATAAAAAAAGATGATGATGATTATGATGACCAAGTCAGGTAATAATCATAATCATGCCAATAAAAATGTACACATGTTACAATAAACAAGACAAGTTATGTGTATCGAAGTTCTTGTAATATGCAACGTAACAAGGTAATAATTATGGCTTGTTGAAAGAAAAAAAGTCAAGTCAAGTCAGAAACAGAAGTTTGATGATAAGAGTGAAAGAAAAAAATGTCCAATTAGTGTGGGGTTTGGACAATGTCTGGGCAAGAAAAGTAATTATGTATATAAAAGTGATAAAAATGGGTGGGGGAACTAACTGGTTGGTAAGTTGGAGGTTAGATTTTATGGAGTGGATCGATAAGTGGACTTTTCTCTTTTTCTGTTTGAGTCGATGATGATGATGGTGTTCTCATTGAAAATCCCATTTGTCAACACAAGGCTTGGTAAGACTCCCGAGAAGCAGTACATAAAGTCAATAAATAACCTTTGGCAGTGGTGGTGGTGGTGGTAATACTGTATGTTAGTCAAGTAAAGTAAAGTATTTTTTTGGGTGTGATGTGTGCACTTGTACTTGTCTTTTTCTCTTTTCACTTCCATACTACTTGTCTTGTAAATATCTTGTTCCGGTCAGTGGAGAAAAAAAAATGGAGTGAAGTGAGTTTTTTCTTCTTTTTTTTTGGGTAAAAAAATTACAAGGAAAGGAGATGATGTGATGATCTGTGTAAAAAGCTCTTGTATTTCTGCTACATAGTACAGTGTGCAAAGTCGATAATATTGACTAACATCTTATGTCTGTCTTTTTTCTTCTGTTTAGTTCAATAATGCTTGACCCTTTCTTTCTTGAATGGATGGAGATGGATTGAGGAGAAAGCAAACAGATTGAATCACATATCTAGTAATCCTTCCACTTGTAAAGCTTTAAAGATGGAAAGGGGAGCCAATGGCGGTGGAAGTACGTTGTCTGAATATAGTGCACATGGTATGTGGACTGGACAATGGACTCGCATGAACAATTCAACTTGTCATGTCATCCAAGCCAAAAGCCAACATATCACAAGACTTTCTAGTGTAGTGTATCTAGGTAGCTTGCCAAGTATACAGTCAATTTTGATGTTTGAAGCGCATTTTGAAAATGGTAGAAAGAAAAAAGTATGTAAACTTTGTTATAAAACTGAATACTGCGACTTGTGAATTTTTAACAAGTTGAGATTTGAGATGCATCTTTACAGAAAAAAAGTTTTTGCAGGGAAATGGTTGAGTTTTTGGTAGTGTGCCTGTATATATGAGAAAATGTACATTTGGATGATGATAATATATGGTAATTTGTGTTGACGCAAGTAATCTTGATAAAATTTTGTGCGTACTTTTCACACAAGCTTGGCTCGGCTCTCTCTGTATGACAAGACATATGACAATGACAACTGCTGGGCTGATTGTGATTGTGAGTTGAATTGTAAAACAGGCAGGAAAGGAAGCAGAGAGAGATACTAATTTAAATGTTGATGCTGATGTAAAATGTATGCTGCTGATTTCATATGAATGAGATCACAAGTTAAACTTGGTATGGTGGTGGTGGGTGGTAGTGGTCTGGTGGATGGCTTGGTTGTATGGCTAACCAAGTGGTGGAATTAAACGGTATGGCCTTCATTTCATTTTATTTGGTTTTAGTTATTCACTCAATCAGCTAAAAAGTTAAGTCAAGTCGGGCATTGAAAACTGGAAAATTACATGTACATTACATAAGTAAGTACATATGACATGGCTTGTAGAAAGGGTTTTAGATGTGTTTTTGGAAACTTTCACTGGATATATTTTTGGGTGATGCCGATGCGACGTGGGACGGGAGATGCATTTGCATTTTTAAAACCTTGTAAACATTTTTGTTGAAGATGTGGAGGGGGAAAGCGGAGTTGACAATGTCGCTGTTATTTTGTCTGTATTTATTTAGCCTTTATTTTCCTACAAGATTAAAGGGTTGAAAGAAGAATGAATGGTGTGTTGAGTTGTTATAAAACACAAATGTATTTTTGTGTAGATATGTTCATTTTCATTGTATGCAAGTGTATGATGTAGTAATGCGATCATCATTGTCATCATTTTGAATTGAAGTGTGGAAAAAAAAAGTCTGGAAAAGATAAAAGAGGAAAGGAAAACACTGATGATAGGATATTAGGAAGCGGAAATGCAAGGGACGACGACGGCACAAGAATGAAAGTGAAATGGAAAATGGCAATATTGATTTTGATTGGGTGTAAAAGGTAAAAAATCGATAGAATTGAAGGTGGTTTTGGGTAAATTTGACATATTTTGGTGACTTGAAAATAAAAATAAAAACTTTTCTCAAATCAGCTTGTGGACAGATCATAATAAGTTGGACAACTAAGGAATGGCTGAAAAATTAAAGATATTATTGTAACTTTGTGAATTTTCTAAATGTCTTTTTATGGCCATTACGAATTACAATACTTCAGCTGAAGGTTGTTATTTTCCAATATTTTCTGATGCAAAGAAAAACTCAACATGTTGGTTAATGTAAGTTTGTAACTATATGTATCACTGCGGTATTCTTTGTGACTGACGGCGTCACGAAAAAAAAACCTCGCTTGGAAAAACCGAATATATTATTTGCTGGGCGCATGGAAATGAGCTAGTTTCCCTGTTGTGCATATGGTGGAGGTTAAGATGATTTTTTTAAAAGTTTCAATACAAGTGATCAAATTAGATCATTGCCATTGTCGGAATAAAAAGAAAAGCGTTGAAAAATAAGAAGACATGTATGTATGTATGTTGAAGATGCACTTAAAATATTACTTTGATTGAAAAGTTACTCTTTTTATTTTGACAGCTAAACTTTTGTATGTTCGTCTGCTAAAATAATAAAAATGTCAATAGCTCAGCACGGCACACAGCTTCTTTTTTTGAATAAAAAAAGGAAATAGATTTTTATTGAATTACCATCCATTAAATTGTACTTTTACAACTTGTTTCATTTCAATTTGATGGCAAACTTACAAGATGTAAAAGTTGTAATTTCCTCTTTTAGAATTTTTCCTTCGTTTTAAAACTAAAATGTCTAAATTTACATGAGAATGCATAGAGGCTTTGATTGTAAATTTTTGTACAACATGCTGTTATCTAGTTTTTTAAGAAAACAAAAACACAAGGAAAATAGACAGCTTCACGTCTATAAATTCCAGTGAGAATATTTTCTCAATAAAAATGAAACTATTTACATAATACGCGTGTTTTACAATTTTTATGTGTACTGTACATTCTATGAATGTACATTTAGAAGTATATTCACCTGCTGAGGGATTTCCTCATTACATCATAATTTAAAAGGAAAAATTCCATTTTCAGAAAACTTATATTTTAGGTGTAAGCAACTTTTGTGCCTATTCAAGATCTACGTCGAAGTGAAAAGTTTATGAATATGAAACTAACTTATTTTCAGACTTCATATTTAACGTGAACACTTACTTCATGCTTCAACCACCGATATCGGCACCACAACCCATCTTCCATGTTAGAAAGCGCGTAATGTGTGATCTAAGCAATAAAGGCGTCGAAGTCTCTTATTGTCACTTAATTCCAGCATTTACTGTTTGCTAATTGAGATTTAACTATCCCCACTACACTTTTAAAAAAAAATCTTTAAAAAATTGTATCAGGACAAGACGCACTGTTAAAATGACATTGACATGCCACTACTATCCAGCTACAAATATTATTATCCTCATCACAAAACCAAAAAAAACAAACAGTAGCCAGTCAGTAGTTCATCTCAGATTTCAAATCAATCTCCTTTCTTTAAAAAATTCATATAGCACCTTCAAATCCCAATACATCATATAATACCCAAGGTGAATAAATAGCGTCTCTCTCAGAGACTCATTTTTGCTACTGGGATTTACATTATTATTTGTGCTGATGACTGACTTGACTGACATGGCCTTTTCAATAAAATATCCAAATACAGCATCTCATCAGTCTAAACAAAAATATGATAATAAAAGTATCACATGTATTATTTTTATAAAAGGAATTCATTTTGAAAGAAGGACCTTCTTCTCAGGTGAAATTTTGTTTGCATAACTTTACCTATTATCAACCTGTCATCATATCATGTATACAAAACCTTATTTATAAACATACATACCTGTAATTTTCAATTGTCTTGTTTGTGTAAACAGAACAAAAATATTTTTTTCTTTTTCAGTCAAGTCTACATGTCCAGATCAGACTAGACTACAGATTTTTATTTAGATTTTTTTACTTTGGCTTGGCCTGTTGTGCTACTGGAGTCTTGTCTGCTTTGTCATTATTTCAAAATAACAGATTGGATTACAAAAAGGAATATTGCACCTTGCACCCATCTCAACAAAAGAGATATGTGCTATTTGTATCCTTACATATTAGCCAACATTATATGATCAGTTGAAAAACGTTGAACTGAACTGAAAAATAGAATATCATCTTATTCGACAACAATGAAAGATTTTTTTTCAGAGCTAAGGAGGAGGCTGATGATATGATGTTGTATCATGACGTATCTTTTACAAGTGGTACATAAAAATTATTACAATTACAAGTTTCATTCCATGATGATTCATGAGTTATATAAAAAATTATTATGATGAAGACATGATATTTCTATTTTTGAACACTTGAACAAGTAATTGATGTTCTGATTGTTACTAGTCTGTAGTAGTCATAAAGGAAACGGATAAGATACTTGAAAAATAAAAATATGAAATACATTTCTGTGTATTGAAATTTATCTTTTGATTCGATTTTTTTTATGATCATGATGATTGGTATGATGGGATGGGCGTCTGCTGCTGTTTCCTATTTTCAAGATGATACGATGACTGTGCAAAAATATGAGTAATATTACAAAACTAAAAAGCAATCACAAAAGAGAAGTTTCAATTTCTTCTATAATGGAACATGTAACAATATTTTGGTGCATGTACCAATTAAAGTAATGCATACATGTACAATGTATGTACAGTAAGTCATGTCATAAGTAATATACATACCTGTTGTACATTGTGCAGCGCAAGTAAAATTATCAAAGGGTAAAGTCCACAAAATTTGTTTAGTTTAAAGAAAGAAATTTCATTTGATCATCTATTCGAAAAAAAATTCTGATCCGTTTTAAAAATTACTTTAACTAAAATCTTAACCCTTTCTTTTTATTGAAACAATTTGCATAACGATTTTGAGACACCTTTATCCATTTTTTGTTCAAGTGTCCCCCACATTTTCTTTTTATCCAGTCAAAAGATACATAAATATCATAACTACTTTATATACTCATTCTTTAAATAAACCTACTCACCTCTTCATAATACACACGTACTTATGGCATGTCAACATATTTTTTGTATCTATCTACATTTTATGCTCTATACTATTTTTTTTCGAGAGTGATGTATGATGAGAGGTGATGATATGCAAGCCATCTCTTTCTAAAGCTTCTATTATTCAAACCCATCTATTTTTCTATTTATTTTCTCAACAGCAGCAGCCTACGAGCAAAACTCTTCTCTGGTAAACAGTTGTGGAAATAACCCTTTTTGTTAGTCAAATACCATCATAACCATTTTGTCAAGTAAAGCATAATATTTACTTGGCATTATATTTTATTAATGTGTCAAGTATTATAAAAGCAAGCCAAATAATATACATACATAAAGAAAGGTACTTGGCTTTGGCTCTCTCTCTGTGTATATTTGCAATTGTCAATTTGTCATCCTGCTGGTCTTTTGTTGTATCTGTTTTTATTACTCTCCTCAAGTGAGTATATTTGGTGAAGTATTAGTAGGAATAATATTTATGTGATGATATGGCTTACTTACTTATGGCAAGGCAAAAGCTTGTTCTCTTGTGACACCACGACACATTGATGAGATGACATGTCATGCTATGCCATGCCATGCCACAAGGTATAAAAAATATACTTAATAGAAAATGTTGTTGATGTTAGCAATAATTTTATATAATGTAGTGTAGTAATAATCATAATGATAATATTATTTTTTTGGTAGGGAAAAAATTGCACAAGGAGAGGTGATGGTGGTGTGGGCAGAACCTGAGTTGCTGATACAAGTAACGATAAGGCTTGTAAAAGTTGAAAAGAGTTGAATGGATGGATGGATATGGAAATGAAAATGAAATGGTATTTTGTTTCCTTTTGCTTTTCAATGAAAATATCATGAAAATTATGATTATTATTATGACAAGGCATAATATATAGTACAGAGCAGTGCAAAACTGTTTACATGTTTTGTTAAGAATGTCATTTTAGACTGTCTGTCCGTTCGAATGAAAATTTGAATAGGGAGATCACTAATTTTTGGGGAAAGGGTTTTGAGCTACTTGGTTATGTCGTTTATAAAAACGATAATTTCAATTCATTCTTATATTTTCATAGCTTGCTGGGTTATATGAGTATATCTGCCTCAAGCTAGAAAATTTCACCTTTTGGTTCGATATGCTTTTTGTGTGACAGCTTTTTGTCCAAATTTATCTCACCTTACAATCAAATCAACAAATCTACAAAACCCATCTCTACAACACTTTATATTATCAACAGAGAGGAAGAAGGAGTATTTCTCACAGCCAAAATACATGGCAAGTCAAATAGGTTGAAGTTGATTGGAAATTGGAACGGATGGAATATATACATACACACAAGTTATTATACAGAATAGGAGTTTAGAGTTGCATTGTCATTCTTCAGCAAAAAATAAAAATGTAAAGTAAAATAATTACGTGGTTGGCTCTCTTTTGTAAACTTGGCTCTCATTTGTTTCAGAATTTTCATTCATTCAGTCACTCACTCACTCGCTCATTCAAAATGCAGCAAGATGGCTTTGTGGAATGGAAAATCCATCTAAACTTGTAAACTTTTGCTTGTTAAAATTTTATTTATGAATGAAAAGCATACATCAGTTTACTACGAGACATATATTACAAGGAATACAGTTACAGTTACATTATTTATGTAATAAGTTTGCTGAGAGTTGAACAATAGAGTTTTGTTTTGAAGGAGAGTCAGCGAGTTGAGTATATCAAGTGGGTTCACACTCCATTCCATTCACATATTTTACACACCAAGCACAACTGCTTATTAGACTGACTGTGTGAGTAAAGTGAATTGAATGAAAATGGTTATGTTGGTATTTTTGGTAATGGAAAATTAGAATTGTTATCATTTTTGGTGATCTAAACTGATATTGGATTGGAATTTTAAATGAAACGATGATGATAAATAAAGATGTATATGCACTCATTGCGAGGGAACCTGCTGCAGGCCTAAAAATATGACCTATAAAAACTAATCGATCCAAATATGTATGTAAATTTATGCCAGCCAATTTATTTGTAACCAATTTGCTATATTTTAGTATAAATAATTTGAGAACATGGTTTGTAAAATGTAAAATATTATTTTTCCTGGATTTACTGTCAACTTTGTACAGTTCCTGTAGGCGTGGACGTTGGCATGTGGCATGGCATGGCATCATCATGACACCTCGTTCACAACTTGTAATAAGGTGTGGTGTGTATGATGGCAATTAGCACTTTTTTTTATTAGTTTACATACAACAGACTTTGTTCACTTGTCTTTTTTGACATGGCAAGGGTATTTTAAGACAGGCATGTTATGTTTGCATATGGCGATGGGATACGGATACGGAACAGAATATTTTGAAAGCAGTAAAAATGTAGTGAAATCGTCCATTTTAGAAACCTTCATCTGAAATCATAACGAATTTTATTCAGGAATTAGTTTAAAATTAATTATATTTTGATCTCAATTAAGTTTTTAATTGAGAATACATTATGCCAATCGCATGAAAATGTCTTTGAATTCATATGAAAATTTCTTTTTTTGGTTGCTGAAAAAATTGGATGATTTTGATTTGTGATCACACGCAATATTATATGCACGCACTCTTAATTCATAAATCTACTTCCCTTTTTCATCTCTCTACTTTAAAATAAAGTAGCAGAGATCAATAGAAAACCAAGTAATTGTAATGATCAACCAACTTCTTTCGCACGATTTTTCAATCTGAGTATGACAATTGACCATTGATCATTTCCATTCATCCATACACCACGCCACACTACACCGCGATCATTCTCAATCAAAACCATATCGCACCACACCACAACAAACTGCCATGACACAATCACAAAAAAAATATACTTAAGGTACAAACACGATAAGTTTGACAAGCAAATCATCACGGTCATTTTTTATTTAGCCACCAACAATAACAAATCTCATTATCAACATCATCCTCATCGCATCACATCTCTCAGCTCATCTCTTCAACCAAACCACCAACATAACTCATCTTTGTACTTTTCAATTCAATTCGCCGCTCTACATTCGGCTTCTTCAGTAGTTCAGTTTAGTTCACGCTTCCAATTTTTTCCCCGACAAAAATCTTATTACATTTTTTTCATGTTCATTGGCTAATATGCAGTAGCACAGCACATACATATTTTTTGATTATTTAGCATGATCGCCACAGAAAAATAAAATTAATCGTTATCAGTCAGGCATATTTTCAAATCTGCTATTCAACAGAAAAAAACATTCTTACGATCACGCTAAGCCATCAAAATATACCCAAACGACAATAAATAAAAATCCAAAGTAAAAATATTAACCCCAATTTTCTCGCTTGAAAGAAATCGAACATTGAACAAGGAAAAAAAAATATATTATGTCCATTCCATTTTTTTTCTTTCTAACAACATGACTGAACAAGTGGACCAATACCAAAAAACCACTTGAAAGACACAACAACTTATTATTTTTATATATATGTGGAGGCGACATGATTGTTATTAAGTGAGATGACACGACGACACGATGATGACAATGATGACGATGGCGATGGTGAGATGAGCCATCATAAAAATATAATATATATATTTTTTATAATAAAAAGGGTTTAGCTTTAACCCTTTTTTTCTCTTGGTAATTTTCACGGCTCATTACACAATGTACACGAATGATTAGGCTAGCAAGCCAACCCATTCCATTTTTTTCTCCGAGTGCACACACGAGGAACATGAGCTATTATTATAGGAATTTTTTTACATGCTTTTTTATTATTTACGCGTACTTGGTTTTCTATGTACACTTGTTATGTTAGAGGTGAGGACATATCCAATTCATCATGAGACATATTTTTAGTAGCTTCTGGATTTTAATGTTTATGATGTTCCATGATGGCTTGAGTGACTCCATCATTGTCATCATCATCGAAATACAACAAAGCATGTTTACACTACACATTTCACGTTTGGTTGACTGGACTGCTAAGTAATGTGACAAAAGTGACAATAATGATTACACTGAAGAAAGGAGAAAAAAAAGGGTTGAAGAAAAAATAAGAACTTTTTTCCCTTCTTCTTCAGTTGCAGTTGGTTTGCTTAAAGGCTTGACAAGTTATTTGAGTTTGACCAATTCCAGGAGAAAAAAAAAGTAAATATGTGTTAGTTGAGCTGATTAGAAGTTTGAGTTTCCTGAAAGATGATGATGATGAGCAATATGAGCTGTTGAAAAAGAAGATGAGCTCTTAAGCCTTTTCTATGTCCACATTGTTTACTTTAATGACAAGGATATAATTAATACCACAAGATAAATAGAAAGATAACTTGTTCTAAGGAAATTTTTATTAGGACACCTGCATTTCCCATCTTGTGGTTTGGCTTGGTCGAAGAATGTATTTTTGTACTTTGTGCACAGTTGACTGGGTTGAATAAGATATATGAAGAGAGATGCATATCATATCATATTTCTTGAAATTTTTAAAACAAACATAAATATAGATAAAAGCTACTGGACAAAATAGTTTTAGACTTTACATTGCATGATGACAAGGTGGATGTGGATTATATGTCATCATGATTATATTTATGAGCTGGATAGATACTTTACTATTTACTTACTTTTCACCTATTTGGCTAAATGACAAGGACAAAAAAATAAATAATCATGATGAGATGACGAATATTATGGAGATGGTGACAAAGATAATGGGACACCTGCACTTTACTTCCAAGTATCACAAGCCATCGATATTGGACGAGCATAAGCATAAAAATATTTTTATAATCCTTCATTTTCATAATACTTTACACCTTTTTATCTCGTAATAACCCTTTTCCCACATAAAAATTACTGAACATGGACAATCCTCAACAAATATATAATTTTCATGGGAAGAACAGTCAGAATATTCAAATATTATGAACCATATCATCATGATATGCTGTGTACATATATTTTTTTGTCTCTGGTTATGTGAGACTAAACTAAAGAAAAAAATGTAAAAGTGGTTAAGTGAAAATAGTGAATAATTTACTTGAGAGGAACAAAAGGGGGTAAAATAAATGTCCATGTCCTGTCCAGTAGAATGAAGAGTATCCACTCCATTTCCATTTTTAGATGACGATAATGACAAACAAGACAAATAGATGAAGAAAATTATTACATGACATGGATAAAAGCTTATCGTATCGATGTGCTATCATATAAAATATGACACGTCTCTCTGTCTTTCTATCTAGTTGAGTGTGAGACTAGAAAAATAAATATAATTATAGCTTTTCACAAATTATTTTAAGTAAAGTTGTGTAAAAATATATGATGGAGGGGCACTTGTTATTATCATATTTGGAGCTGAGCTGAGCTATGTATGATAGCCTGTGTGATGATATAGCAGTGCTGAGTGTTATGTATTGACAGGACAGCAGCACTTGACAAATAAGTGACAAAAACTATCCATATATGAAAATTTGTTGACATAATAGCTATGAAAAATGTTAAATGTAGAATATATGCATGACGTGGCTTTGGCATGGTCTTCTGACAATGATACTCATCAAAAGCTTATAACTTATAACCATCGCATCTCATGTAAAAACAATTTTATGTTGGTTTGGTATGATGAGATGAAGAATTATTTACCAAAAAACGGGTGTGATGTCTGATGGTGTGAAATGTCAGCACAGTGAACAGCAGCAGTAGCCAAAGCCATCATGAAACCAAAACCAAGCCACTACTGTACTATAATTTTTGTTTGCCAAGTGCCTATCCCTTGTTTTCTTAACTTTACCTACATTTGTTAAAATAATAAAATGTTTAAGAATGGATTTTATTGTTGCTTCTTATTCAATATTTTTTTCTCACATTGTTGCTTCTCTGAGATGCATCTTGTTCTGTTATACAAACATGTGTATATTGTGGTTTTGGTTTGATGATGTGTCCATGTCACATCGACAACGTCACAGTCACGAACTGAACTCTTGCCTGTGCGATCATAATGATTATTGACTTTTGTGGCATGAAAACTTCAACAAAATTGTAAATACAATGCATACAAAACAGAACAATGTGTGTGATTATTACCACTGTACTGGTATTCATTTATTGACCATTGAAGCATGACAGGTTCAGTAACTTAATCCTTTTGACGAAAAATATATTCTAAGGAAGGATGATGATGATGTGATGTGGTGACGAGTGAGTGACATGACATGACATGATGACAATTCACACGCAGGGATCATCATTATTACCAAAGTATAGCAGAAGGTCCTTTGATTAGTTTTTGGTAACAATCGTATAAATTGTATGCAAGGTGTAGTCAGTGTAAACTAAGAAGGAAATGAAAAGGGTTAAAATCTTCATGTTGCCGGACTGTCTGGTATGCTTACATAGGTCATTAGGTAAAATAGGGACTTTTCTCGAGAGAGAGAGAAAAAAGGCACATGATTTTTTTTTCAAGTTAAATATTTTTTGGGTGTATTTTTAGCAAAGTGTGTGTACTTAGTACACTTACTCAGTGTTCTCCTTTTAATTACCAAAGATAAAAGTGAAGTTTTCGTTTTTCTTTCCAAACTAATCTGGTGACGTGAATGGGGAAAAAGAATGAATGAATGAAATTACACATTACCATGAGACATGAGACGATGATGATTTTTTTTCAGAAAAGAACGACATGCTTTTAAAAGATTAGCTCGCTCAACATTTGGCACAAAATATAATATGTGGGAAGTTTATATACCTATCGTATAACCAAGTTTACATAGTATATCAACAGCTTAATCAGTAGTCACTCTGTGATTGTGAATGAAAATATGAAATGCAAGCAGGAGGATTGCAGGATTTTTGATAGCAAAATGTGTGCTCTAGTTTTAATCTCCTGGTCTGGCTAGCTTAGTGAAAGAAAACACATTACACCAAACCAAAAACCAAGCTGTTTGGATGGATGGATAGAGGATGATGGAATAAAACTGAAAGGCGAGAAGATGTAAAAGGTGGTAGTGGTAGCCAAGCCAAATGGTATTAAATCTAAACCACAACAACATAAAATTTTTGGGGATTTTAAATAATGTATTGCCTGGCTCGGCTCGGGTTTTTAATGTGATAGGGGATACGTGGGTGCGTTATACATTTTTTGGAGTTTATATTGTGGTCAAGCTTTGCATGTAAATTTCAGTAGTCAATTTGGTATTCCATTTTATTCGGAGGCATTCACGAAATAACTCTGTTCCTCCAAGACCGATGCAACTCAATCCAAATTCCAGTCCAAAGTTCACCGCAGAAAATAAAATGAAACCGAATCACTTTTGTTTTGTTACTCATTCCACAAAAAAATCCATTTTCGCTTTTCTCCATTCTCAATCGATGTGGTTTGCTTACATGCATGCTTATGTTTTTTATAGTTTTGTTTTGATAAATCAAGCGAAAAGCTACACAAGCTTAAGTAGAAGTATTTTTCGTTCCTGTGTTTTGGTACGCTAATAGAGTAACAAACTGTAATATGCATTGGGTTGGGGGTTTCGGCGTTTTGTTCGGTTTTGCTACTCTCTGCACTGGAAAAAGCTCTAATTTTCAGTGGACCAAAATCCAGTGAACTGGACTGAGCTACTCTAAATCAAAACTGGATGATATTTTTTCTGGAAAACCCTATCCCTTTCTATTTTTTACACATTAAGTATATTTTTAAATACCACAACACAAAGCTACTCTACATTTGCATGTATTTTTACAGTGTTAAGGTTAATGGATGAAAACGTGAAAAGTAGATAAGATAATGATTTTTTATGGTTGGGCTTGCATTATAGAATCTTAATACGCTTGTCTCTCTTCGACAAGTATAAGGGTAGAGATAGAGTAGAGTGATCCCTTAATACCCTTAATTTATGTGCAAAGCTAGTCAACTATCATATACTACCCGTTTGTCTGTCTGTCTGTTACCCGGAAAATTGCACCGCATCTTCAAATATTTCTGCAGAAGTTGCATAAAAATGGGAAATGAATTTTTACAGATTGGTGTACTGTTTTGTTTGAAAATCTGTCTAAGAATGTATGATTATGATAGCCTTAAAAGGGCGACAATGTCCATGAAAATCCTCGAACGTCCGAATTAGGTACAAAGTGTGTTTTGTAAAGGAACCTTGATTACATCCGGTTTACTTCACCAAAAATACATACATATTTACTTTGTGCATTTTATCGTCTTAATTCCTAATATCGCTTTTACACTGTTTTGTTTGGAGGTAACAGTCCGGTAGCACAAGAACAGAGCATTAGAAGAGGCAAGAGGGAGCCGAAGCCGAGTATATAGCAAAATTAATCCCGTTTTACATTCGCTCCAGCTTTTAATATTCCTTTTTCTAACATGTTTGACGAGCAAAAAATATAAGTAGTATTATGAATGCTTTAACACTTTCCAGCAGAGTTTATCCTGCTTGTTCACTCATTTCCATATCATTTACTTAAGTGCATACTTTTTGTCGCAAAATGTATGTATTTTCTGTGTCTTAGCGTGCCCCTTTTGTAGATTTGGGAAACTGGCGGTGGACGTGCGG
>JAQFXM010004709.1:0-16513 GCA_034693345.1 Entomobrya multifasciata
TTAATTTATTTATAGGAAACATATAATAAGTAGAAAAACGATTAAAATGACATCCTCCACACTAGTGTATATTCGGGTAACTGCCCCTAAATGTTTACTCTCCAGAACGTTGGAAGATGTTCCGTGTGACGTGGAAAATACTTGGTCAGAATTTTTAAAGCATATTTGTAAGCTTGAGGCAAGTACAATTTGTATATATTCCGAACAAAAAAATATCGTTACGCTTATATAAATGTATGAAAAAGTTTCAGTATTGACATTCATTCATTTAGTAATCAAAATCCTGTTGGTAATCTATCATCTTTCCATTATAACTGGAATATGTTTTGGTTTTACAGATTGAACCAAATTCCGACCTTTTAATTAGGACAGCCTCCAAGGTGTCAAAGGGTGGATGGCACGCTAAACTGGAAGATAAGGTATAGAATTTGTGAATGATTGATTATACTTTTGCAACTACATTCCTGCAACCTGCAACATATATGTACATATAGCATCGCCTTTTCTGTATATTTCTAGGTTCAGGACTTTGTGAAAAAATTCACATATGCCCGAAAAAACTACACAATACACCTAGAGTCGAACACAATTAGGAATTTAGTTCCATCACCAAATCTAAAAGGTTTCCCAAAAAAGAATGATTTCATTTTCACCACTGGAACTGGTGGTGGAAGAGTAACGCGACAGCAACAAAGAGCATCAGACGCTTTTGCTGCAATGACAAGAATGTCAAATTCCAACGTTCATGATGTTACTAAAGACAGCAGTAGTACTTCTAAAACACGGGCAAGACCTCAGTCGCTAAAAATTGTTCCAGTTTCTTCGAATGGTTCAGAAAAAAGAAAGCAAATGGCTGTGACGCCATATCCTGTTTCCATTCGGTTCCCTTCAATGGACCAACAATGCAAAGATCTTGTTGTGGCGTCTTCTCTACGAGGAAATGCGAGTGGGGATTTAAGTAAAGACAATAGCAATGCTGGTCCCAGCAATGGACATGATAATCCTACGAAACGAGCTAAAAAGTGGCCTGAAGACTCTTATCGTGTTAATCCGGGTGGTAATGATGATGGTAAACGTGTAGGCAATTTTGCAGTGCGGTGGCCCATCAACGACGATAATGTTAGCAAATAAATTTGTATTGTCTTACTCATAAATAATTTCTCATAATTTAGCTATGTACTATATACTGACGGCATGCATGTCTGTTTGGTTTTTTAGGATGACGCCATGAGTACATACACTTCAGTGAGTATGGTGGAACGGGATTTGGATCGGGATGGGATTGATAACGCAGAGATTAAGCCGGAAGTCGTTCAACGGCTAGTTAGAAATTTTGATAACTCAGCGGTAAATACTTTTCTAGATTGAATGCTCGTATTCTGGTCTAGATTTTTAAAAATGATTGCTTTTGGACCTTATATTTCTAGATGCTCCGGATTCAGCATGAACTTAAAGGACTGGTGACAAACGGAAGTTGGCATAGGCTTACAACTAGAGTACCCAGAACTGGTCATCTTCTTCAAGATATTTTTCAAATTTACTCTACAAATAGAAGCTAATTCAAAGTAATGATTATATTAAATTTTACAAATTGATTCATGTAATTTTGTTATCCAATGGCAGTTACGGTAAATCGTATTTTAAAGTTTAAATTCTAAAAAAATGTTTATCCGAAATCTACTTTTGGAAACTAAAAGAATTTTCATTCATATTACGTGAACGAGAGATATAGAGATTACTCGATGTAAATTATTTTATTAGTTTTATTGTGTAAATACTCAATAAAGTAAGTAGTACAATTTAAAGATGCCCATATTCTGTCATTTTTATTGTAAAATTCCCATTATGTTTATTCATTCTGTTCAAACTCATCCACGCTGAAGCTGTCGTTAGGATTCACACTCATGGAACTTCGATTACGAAGACCTTTCTTGTTTGATCCCATGCTTTCATCGTCCATGTTATTCATCACTTCTGCTGGTGGGTTACTTTTATTGGACATCCGGTATGACTTTGACCGAATATTTTTCACATTTCCCATACTCGCTGCTCTTGTTACTGTCGATGAAAAATCTTCAAGTGGCATTGCAGAAATTTCATTTTCCTCCTCCTCCCCTTCCAAGTCTTCCAAGTTAATGTCGCGGCTCAACAATCCGGTCATTTTTCGGGACGGTCTTGATTTAGGCTCTGACGCCAAATTGTTAACGGATGCTCTTTGTGTCGATGAAGGTGATGGAGATGGTGTTCGCGTTGCCACTGGACTAGCTTCGTCATGAATCAAATAACTTTTTTTCTCTTGGCCCTCTTTAGCTTGCAGCCGATTTTTGAAGTATTCTCTGTCATAATGTTTCTTTACATCTTCCTTTCCCAGCGTCTGCACAACCTTTCTTTTCATCCAGCATCCAATAGCCTGCTGCAAGAGACAACGGTCATCACTCAATCTATCCAATATTGGATTCCCAGTTTTCGCTGTTTTGTACAATAGCTCTGGAGTGAACGTTGAGCCGTCTGGTTTTTGGAACGCAAACCGACCTTCTTGAGTGCAGCAAGCTCTTCTGATTCGATCAAAGTTTTTGGAGTAACGACATGGAGTAGAGTTGCCACTGTCATTGTCATCATTGTTCTCATAATTGGATTTCTGTTTATTTGGATCTGATGATTTACAACAGGAACAGTCATACAACAAATTGGAATGAGTATACAATTGGCTCATAAATTCGCATGGATTTTCGATTGCTGAGTCGTCCAGAAGTAATTTTCCACCAGCGTATGGACGAGGCCTCGCTGTTATCTTATCCTCGACGGAACGCACGTCGCAAAAATGGAACACTGAATGGAACTGGTTTGTGGGGCGATGATAAGCCAAAGGTGTCATGTTACCGGGGAACACAGATGAAATGTAAGAGGGAGCGAATTCAAACTCAAAGGAAAGCCCTTCACAGAACTGCTGATAAAACATCATGTACACTTGCCTCTGTTTGATGAACAATTTTCCTGCAAAAACGTTTTTGAAAAGTTATTTTCTAATAGTAATTACGACAAGAGTATAATGCAAATTGCATAGAATACCAATAAATGGAAAGGGAAATTCAAGCATTTTGTTTGTAATGATTCCAGTAACAAAGGACTGCAAAGTTTCAATAATAATCCCCTCCACAAAGCCAGGAGTCAGTTTGGCGTTGCAAGCAACAACAGCTACATTTAATGGAACTGTTGGAATCTGAAAAATTATAGTAGATGGGTTTGATTCTATAAAAATATTGATGTGATAGTTTGTCTTTGACAACACATACATTACACTGATACAAGTAATTTTCTTCCGAAAGCCTATACATTTCTTTCAAATGAGGACAAATTTTGAACACCGGAAACTTGCGAGTTTTTCTCAGAGCAAATTTGTCAGGGTTCTTTTTATTCTTCAATACATCATTGGGTAAAACTGCATGTGAAAATGTTCCAACGCCTGGAATCTTCACAGCGAATCCTTCCAACATTTTCTGAATGATAAATTTGGAAATGTACTCCCAAACGATGATCACTTCCGGGATCACACACTCCTTTTCAAGCAGTGTATGATGAATATTTTCTTTCTTCAGTTCTTCTTCATCAAGGGCATCCGACGTACTTGGTTCCTCCTCTCCACCTTCTGATTCTCCTGATCCTTCTCCCTCATTTTCCATTTCATCAAGCAAAGCAAATTCGCTTTCCCCACCACGGGGAGTCGATGGAGGCGTTGTGGGAACAGTTTCGGCATTGGACTCAACATCTTCAACGTCTGCCAAATGGGATGTCAAGGACGGATATTCATGTGGTGGCTTTTCTCCAGTTTGATCACCCTCCTCCTCATTCTGCTGTTCAGAATCCGCTTCGTGTTCGTACTCATTTTCTTCGCCTTCCTCTGTCTCTTGTTCCAGTTTGGGTTCCTCCTCCACAGAAAATGATTTTACTCTAATTTTTATTTCTCCATCTCTAATTGAGTTTCTCGTAACTCCTGGAGGAGCAGTTTTGACTAGATGATCAGTTTCCGATGGATTTATTTGCTTCATATTTAACGCCACATACGACAGCTCCACTTGACTTACCATGCCTGGTGGATGAGATGACTCTTCCGCTTGGGCTTCTTCGTTTTCCATTTTGATGTTAAAAAGTACTTCAGACTGAGACCTCTTCAAATGCATAAACCCTTCTAGACGAATTGTTAGGTTTACTGATTTTTTTTTTACATTTTCGAGATTTATGAATAGTGAATGAGATTATTTTAAATACACACTTGACGACTACACTACACTAATGCTGGAGTAGTGTCATTAGCAATTATGCAATTAGCACATGAAAATGAATTTATTCACTATTCGGAAAGTGAATTTGCTTTCATTTACTTTATTATATATTTATTCATGTTATCTGTCTCTAGATTCAGGGTTAAAACAACTACACACTTCAGATGCGTACTGTGTCAAACAGTAAAATTTAAAAATATAATTAAAAATTTTTTAAACTTGACACAATTAAGTATACAAAAACTAAATATCATATTATTTGTAGAATTATAAGCTAAAGGAAAGATTCAGCATGACTAGGGTCACATAGTTTGTATTATAAAAAGATAAATATATAATATGAAGTGCTTAAATCTTAAAGAATTAATTACACGAAAATCGTAGGATATCAATGATATCATATAAATGTACTTATGCCTGATGATAAATTAAGCTGAAATGATTACATAGTTAATTTTGATCACGATAGATTTAAAATTACAAACAATATGCCCAACTAAAATGAAATGCTTCATTTAGCATATATTACAAATTACAATACAATCTTTAATTTTTACTTCAGGTCATAATTAACATTATACTTTTACTAATAACAGTGACAGTTAAGACGCATGTGTATATTTTCATTCAATACTAACTTTCATACAGGTTTCAGTCATATTTTCATCAGGATGCATTAATCATTCACATACAACTTATTAGCGCAGTGTATTAAAATTAAAAACCAGCTTTCAGACATCAGAAGATTTTGTGGTATGATTTTCACATGGAAGAACTTGAATTTTTTTTGAGAACTAAGATTTCACCGTACAGGGCACAGTTTGTCTTGAACAAATTCTTCGGAATATCCGAGCAAATTAAGAAACTCTGAGCAAAATACAACATCGACGTCAGCAGCATCAACGATCACTCTGTAAGTTAAAGACAAAAATATTACTCAGTTGAATAAACTGATGAAAAGTAGACATTACTCATATCAGGGGAAATCATACCTGCCAATTTTGGTTAGCCAAAGTTCAACCTAACGCAGAAATAAAAATAAAACATTATATTGCATTCAATTCTTTTACATTTACAAAGTTAATTTTATTGACAATCAATAATCACTTCTTAACTTACATGAGGATCACACACCAGAGCTCGGTTGAAAGCCTGCAAAAAAGTACAAAAGAAAAATGAATCAATGAGAGAAAGTTGTTCTGAAATAAAATATTTCCTTTGAATTCATTAAAAAGTGTGTCTTACATGAACAATTTCTTCCATGCAGTGCTCTACATGAACACGTGACATGTTACAAATCAGGGCAATTACAGATAGGTTCAGATCGACCTCAGGAATCTAAAAGAAAAGGAATTGATTGATGTATTGTATATTAATTTAATTGCTCAGGTAAAAGAAGAATAGTTGCACATATAAGAATTTCTAAATACACTTACATCCAAGTTATAAGGCGGCTTTTTTACTTTCAACGAATGACGAAGAGCCAGTTCGGAAGAGAGTATGATGTGAGGATTCTTTTGTAATATTGTGTCTCGTTGCGACAACTCAATCTGTATAACTTTGAATGTGATTGTCAGTAATCCAGGAATTCGAACTCCTCTCCCTCCACAAAGTGTTTGCACAATAAAAGCATTGACCGCCTCCCACACTTTCACCACATGAGAAGCACAAATTTCTTTGCCAATGGTTGTCTCAGGATTTAGCCGGACCTGGTTAACCATTCCACCCTCGTCGAAAATGATTGGCATTTTTAACAGTTTGTTAAAGACCTATTTGTATTCCTATCTATACGAGAACTTTTGTAGCTGGCACGAAAGACCAATTTAACGAATTTGACAATGTTAGAGAATTTCTTTGCAAAATAAATGCACAAAACTTGGGATCTCCTTTACAAAAGTTTTTATAAAAAATATAAAACGAATTTGAAGCAAGTAACCACCTTCTTCATACATGGCAACGCTATTTTGAGTTGCAGTTCAATAGACAGAGGAAGCAGCAAAGGAAGAGCCAGCCCCACACCCAATTACTTGAACTCGACCCTCACATGGAATATTAACTTTGACAGGATAACGAATACAATCTTTAGAAGGCCCATCTGGGTCGTTGGGTACACCACAGTTATCATGCTCATTCCATCCCCAGCTATATACAGTGCCTGAAATACCCAAGGCAAGACTATGCTCACTTCCACAGGCAACTTGAACGATTGTTTCAGGTAACGGTACAGTTTTAGGCTCCACGTCAAACTTTGGGTTTATGCTATCCCGACCAAGTTGACCCAAGTCATTGCGACCCCACTGTAAAATAAAAACAGATTTGTTATATACATTTTTTTAATTCAATGAGTAGTTTGTAATGGTAACGTAACGTATATATGCTTATATGCGTTACTCACGCTAACAACTTTTCCCGTGTCTAATAGACAAATAACATGCGTCCATCCACACTTAAGCTCAGAGATATTCCCTGGAAAAAATCTGTTCGGGATGCGCTCGAAAATACTAGCAAATCCTTGAAATCCTTTGACATCCTGAGGCGCATGACACATGGTACCATATTTGTTAGCCCCACACCCATACAAGAATCCTTCCTTATCACAAGCCACTGTAAAATCCTTCCCACACGCTATGTGAGTAAAGCCAGTTTCAAAACCAGACGGGAAATCCAATACTGTAGCATATTTGGGGGACTCCAAAAGTTTCATTGGTACTGGTGGTCCACCTCCGCCAGGTGGACGAACAATGGAAGGCCCTATTTGATTATGAGAATTGTTCCCCCAGACAAACATGTCTAAATTAGCACTGGTGACAATACCGTGCCTTAATCCAGCAGCAATTTGAGTCAGGTCTACTCCAAGACTTTGGTCATCTGCATCTCCAGTACTTTTGTTGGTTCCCCATTTCTTCGTGTATTTTGGCTTGTCTCCTTCAGCCTTGGGCAAGAGTTTTCTTCCAAGTTGGCAGTGACCATTGTTCCCACGAGAGTGAAGGACTCCTTCATTGGAAAGGTAAACACTAAAATCCCAGCCGCAAGCGATATCGCGAACTTTGGGATATGGAAGAAGTTGAAAATTGGACTGCCATTCAAATGGCTCTGTAAATGGAATATTTTCAATGAGAACGATTGTGTCCTTCGATCCACCCTCGATTTTGATGGGTAGAGCGTCAGGGTAATCTTTCAATGTTTTTGGAACGTCTGGGTTCTTTGGACAGGGAAATGTTATTGGAACCTCTGTTGGACAGGATACTTGTTCAGATACAAAGCCCAGTCCACACTGGCCTGAAATTATTGAAGAAGAAACAAAAGCATTAATCACCAGCCTTCCATTCAACTAAATAAAAATGAGGGTGGAAAAACTCTAGTTTTACCATTGGAGTTGGCACCCCAAGCCCAGATCTGCATGTTTATCCAATATTTCGGTATTCCAGTTCCCGTCCTACTTTCACAAAATAATCAAAGTCTTTCTCCCTTTCTCCCAAATGAAAGTGCTTTGGCTTTGTGACAGCTTTAACTACGACACAGCCACTTCTGTCATCAGCAATATTGCTTACTAATCCAATCCAGAGAAACGAATGAATGAGCTGGAAGTAATTCCTGGAAATCTGGATAACACCTCCTTTGGATCTCAGCGAATCAGCTCTTGTGTGCAATGCAATGCATCCAAATCATATTTTTACATTCGCATGATTACTCATCATAATAATCTTATAGTTTCTTTCTTGGCTTTGGAAAGTAATGAAAATCTCTGGAGATGCTAATTTTATATAGATTTCCGAATCAAGCCGGAAACTGCAGTAGTGCAAGTGCACCTAGAGATTGAAGATATCGATATATGACAGTGGAACATGAACAGAGTGCAACACCTGTATTTAATACGGCACTTGAAGACCTTGAAGTCTGAAGATAGATAAAGTACTTACTACCATTTCCTTGCATAAATTCAAGACGTCTTTCAAGACGATAAAGTTATGTAACAAACCATAAACCCTTTTGCGTGAAGATTGAGGATCTCTTGGAAGAAAAAATTCATATAGCCCCAAAAATTGTACATTCCATTCCAATTTCCAGCCTACACACTACACGCACATGAACATAACAAAAGAGGAGACAAGATAGCACAGAAGAGGTGCAAAAAATCTCAGCACACTTAACATGAACGCTACAAAGATGCTTTTCTATTTTGCGCTTGTGTACAATCTTAAAAGCTTGTGTATTTACATTCCGCATTCTGCATACCCAATATATCCATCATAATCAGGTGTTCTTGATCCCTCGCAATGCATCCAGTGCATATGCTTTTGTTTACCATTTTGCTAAAAATCAACTCAAATCTAAACTTTTAAACAATGTGTATGCGCTGTCATTATATTTTAATGAAACTTTAACTGATCAGTATTATAAAAATGATTGATGAGTAATACCAATCAATTGAAAAGGATTTTCAAGTTTAAAGTTGAAGAAATTGGGGTTCATGTCATTGACATGCTGTGATCTCCAGTAACGAAACATGTTACAATAGTCAGAAAGACAGTCAGGTCGTTCAACTTAAACTGTTACTGGCGTCGTCAGTTCAATTTAACAATTTGTTAATGCCTGAACAATGAATCATTAAAAAGTAAGTGTGGAAAAGAAAAAAAAATCACGTGACGAAGGCAAATGAAGGCGCACTGTCAACTGTGTACTACGATGAGGAATGCTATAATTATGGAAATATTTATCTATTTGCGTCGTAGGATTCCTCCTAAATTATTGAAAAGAAGCCCACCGTTTCCCAGAAGTCAGTGAACTCCTGTCCCGTTGTGGATCATTTTGTACAATTTTCGGAGCTTTGCAACTAACCGAATCAGCTGAATCAATGTTTGACCGACTCATTGAAAGATATAGACACAAACACAACGTTGCCTTATCCAAATGTGGTGAGAAGAGAGTAGAGTAGTAATCTTCACTTCAGTCAAGTCATATATAACTTTTTGTTAATTAACTTTTATTGGAATTGGAATTTTTACAGTGATATTTAGTTATGGGTAAGCGAGGTAAGGTTTCTCCCACAAAGGATGAGAAATCTAAGGATAATAATCAAAAGGAAAGAAAACAAGTTATCCAAGAAAATTCTAAAAGCGCATCCCCTGATGCTGGATCTGGATCTGATATCAAGTTGGAATCACTGAAAGCATTGGTTGTAATTGATCCTGTAAGCAGACGTCTGGCAGAACAGGCCCTTAGTAAAGTAGTTGGCGGACAAGAGGTACTGGAGAAAAAACCCTCAGTGCCAGCCAAGTCCACTTCGACTTCCACAAAGGAAGCTGCTCAAAGCTCTTCCAAAAGGTATGTATGTACATTTGTTGGAATGTTACCGAACAATACTTTTTTACTATAAGATGTCCCATAAAACGGTTTGAATATTGATTTCAGGAATCCCTCAACACGAAGAAAACTTTTATCTGATCCCCAAAGCAAGGAGAGTTCCCGGAGTAATCTACGCTCACAAAAGCAAATTCCCGACCAAGCGGTTAGTCAGACTACAAAACGACGCCGTAAGGCATTAACTAAAGCTTTAAAAAGTATCCGAAAGAAACCTCAACGCCCACGGAGATCAAGACGTACTTCACTTCGACTTTCATCTCCTTTGAAACGTAGTTTGAGAACCAGAAATCCATCATTACCCATCACCCTCGCTGAAAAAGAGAAATCAAAAAATAAAAATACAAGAAGACGCACTTTAAGTGCCAGTTTTGCAAAAATGAATAGTATCAAGGAAAACAGAGTAGAAAGAGTCAGTTCTCCCAGTGATGCTTCCAACAACAGTTCCCCTTCCTCCCCAGAGTCTGACCAGAGAAATGACCGCAAATCCAGCCACGAGTCTGGTGGGTCAGACTCAGATGACGACGTGCAAATGCAAGTCCTGGAAAAACAAGTAGAATCCGACAAGGAAGAAGATAATGATAGTGCTCCAGAAGTATCATTGAACTTACCCGACGACACTGACGAAGAATCTTCATTGTTGTCCCCCAGTGCCCTTCCTGCATCACAAGTTTTCCGATCTCCAACCGTGCGACGCAAAAAGCGCAAATCCGTTACGGATGGATTTAATCCGCATAAAAAGCTAGAAAACTCCAATCCATTGCTTGCATCAACTCCCATGTCGTCGGCAGTCATGCCTGTGCCCTTCTATAAATTACCGGCAATGCCAATTTCTCCAAGTCTCAAATATCCTCATATGTCCCATAGCCCCTCCATATACACTCCTTCTCCTGCAACAGTGGCATCCAGGCCTAGCTTATTAAGTTCGCAGGGATCTCTGCCTGAAAAACGGGGTAGGGGTCGTCCTCGGAAGGCATTGGCAGATGTAAAAAGTGTGAGTGGGAAACTTTACCGGAAAAAGTTGGCAGAACGAATGGCGTCTTCTACAAACGATGAGCAACGACACACTCAAAATATTTATGATTTCCACATTGAGCATTCTGATGAAATAGAACCTTTCTCATATCCCCCGTTGTCAAATCCGTTTGAGGATTTTGACCCCATGTCTGCTGTCCATCATATGAGAGAATTTTATAATTATGATGCCGGTCCCAGCTCCGCTGATGTTCCAAGAGATCCTCAACATATGCGGCACCGTTTACATCGTTGGGGAGACAAAAGCACGTTTGTCTACGCAAAACACAAATTCGTCAGCAACGAAAACAAGTTCAAATGTGACGTTTGCGAAGTAAGCTTTACCGCACTTAGCAGTCTAAAACGACATTATGGAACAATATATCACAAGCAGCAGGAAGCTGCTGGGCGATCAACACTGGACTTGTCCGACATTTTGCGTCCTGACCGTGATGGTAACTTAATGGAACCAGGACCGTCATCTGGTCATCCATTATCTTATTTTACTGGAAGTCGAGGCCGTGGAAGAGGAAGACCAGCTTTGGCACGTACTTCCAGCTTTGTCAGGCGTAGTGCCGTCGACAACATTAAAAAGTACTATGCCCTTGCTGATGCGGCTCGAAGGAGACGAGAAAATATTTCCACTTCCGCAGTTACCACATCCTCAAGGGGTACTGGGGGATTCACTTCATCATGGATGCAGAAACAACAGAGAAAGCGAAAGCCCCTCCACCATTCCGACTATCTTTATCCGTCCGCTTCTGCAGAATCAGAAGCTGATGACTTTGGATGTGAGGATGAGGATGAAGAAAACATTGAAAATGGCAATGATGAAAATGAAATTGATGAAGAAAGTGTTATCGAACGACCATGGCTCTCTAATGTCTGGAAAGGTACTGGACCAGCTCACTTCACTTGTGAATATTGCGGTGAAGTGTACATCCAAAAGAAGGAATTTACCAGACATCTATTTTACCATCGTCAAGTAGAGTCAGAGCGATTAGCACTAACTTGCCCTGACTGTTTAGGCTTTTTCAAAACCGAGGAATATCTCGAACAACATTTTAAAGCTTTCAATCATGGAGTTGGAGTAATTACAGAGACCCGAGGACAAAAAAATGTTCAAAAAGTGGAATGTGTCAAATGTGAATCAAAGTTTGTGCGACGAGAATATTATCGTAAGCACGCTGAGATCCACAGGAGGCCCCTCATGCCATGCCCTCATTGTCCAAAAAAGTTCCTCTACAAGTTTTACTTGAATGATCACATCAAAGCAAAACATGATGGGCTGACAAACGACCTATCCAATATTATTGCTAATGATGATAATATGGCTGGTGGATTGCCTCTTCCGGCTAACTTGGTTGTCAACAATCTCAATTCCACTAACGAAAGCACCAATAACATTGCAACCTCCAACAACTTTCCAAGGCCGAAAGTAGAACTGTTCAGTAGTACAACGGCACTGCTACCACCAACTGAAGCCGGCAAACGTAAAAGCCAAACAATTGGAAGTGAGGGCAGTCAAAATCCACCAGGCGCTCCATCAACTATATCAAAAAAGAGGAATTCTACTCCTGCTGCAATCTCCATGTCAAGGGATATCCCAGTTCCTAATTATGTTGCATGTGATCCATTATTGGGAAGCGACACCCCTGAAATGACCCCCACAAGAGATGATAATGACAATAAGAACAACTACGCAAACGAATTTGAAGCAGATCTGAGCAGAATGCTAACTCCAACTGGCAGTTCTTCTAAAGGACGCGTTAGCTTGCTGCAGAAGTTTTTGGATAGTCAAAAGGAGCAAATTAACCAAAATCACTCGGAAAAGAACGAAAGGAAAAATGAAGAAGATCTGGACAATGGAAGTAGCAGTAACTCTAACATTGTTTCAACTTCAAGTGGTCTAAGCGGCATTGGACATAGTACTACTGAAGATGGGAAAATTGTATTTCAACTGGAGCATTCCATGTTTAAAGGGTTTACGTCAATGTCAAGTGGGGATGGGGATGAGAACGCTTGCAATATGTCACCACTCACTATTGAAATACCTCGTGACAACATAAATCTTGACATAGAAGATGTTGCAAGTGGAGAGGATGAGCCGAAGGATAACAATGAAGACGACAAAAAGCTAAAGGAAACCTCTGATGTAGAAAAAGGGGTTACATTTCATACCCCTATCATCTCACCGTCCTTCCATAAAGAAGACGTGGAATCTGAAAAGGACAGAATCACACCTTTCGATGGAAATAACAGTAATTCATCGACAGTGTCAGCTTTCCAGTTGCTTGGATGTGGTGTCAAGTCAAATCCGCCTTTGGCTGTTGATACAGGAAATGAGTTGCAGTGCCAAGATTGTGGGAAAATGTTTGAGCATAAAAAGTCACTAATCAAACATGTACGCTACTACACTCAAATGGAATCTTATTCTTGTACACTGTGCGACAGGTCTTTCAAATTGAAGCATCATGTTTCCAGACACATGAAATCTTTTCACAATGTTGACACAAGTTCCACCACATCTTCTACTTCTGATGATATCAATCTAGACGATTCTGGAGATATTGACTGTATGAATTCGCCCCCAAATAGAGGTGATTCATTTGTTGGAAGTGGCTTGCTGGTAATCCCCTCCTCTTCGTCTTCATTAACACCTGTGGAATCTACAGCAAGTGATTCCAGAAAGCAAGAGCCCACAATGTTAACTTCACCCCACTCTAAAAACAGAACTTACGCCTCCATCGACAGGCCCATTACAGTAAGAAAGAGATCTACATCCGGTTCATCAAAAAAGAAATTAGATGGAGACCATCATGGTCCTTCCACTTCATTCTCAAAATCCAATTATACTACTGTCATGGACAGCAATGGATCTCCAGTGTTTAAATGCTTAATCTGCAAGAAACTCTATCCCACCAAAAATCAACTCAACTCTCATTTGTGGTATCACAAACGCTCGATTCCATACCGGTGCACCATATGCAGTGCAGAGTTTAAGTTTAAACACGACTTGAATGCTCATCAACAAGATCATTATTTGTCTGAGAGGACCAAGTTTACTTGTGAGAGGTGTTCAGATAAAAAATCATTCATTTCAAGGAAAGATTTTCTGAAGCATATGAGAGAAGTTCATCATTATCTTGGGCGAAAGGCTCCACCTCCACCACAACCTGCTGCTGATAGTCCTGAGAAAGATTCTCTGAGTGTGAGCCGATGTCCACTTTGTCCCCTGGTTTTCCCACAGGAAAGTGATCTACATGAACACATTTCTGCAGACCATAGTAAAAAGGAGATTGTTGTATGCAGATGTGGACAGATATTAGGGAGCTCAGAGCTTTTGAAGACGCATATGCTTCAGGAGCACCAAGTCAGTGAGGATGGAGACCTTGAAAATGAAGATGGTCTGCTGGAACAAAAACAAGATATTGGTGATGATAATGACAAAACTGTTACACCCTCCCCGCCAAATTCCCCTGTTTATATTATCAAGCAATCTGAGCCAGAAGATGAGCTGGACGATGAAGATGAACCGGATGAAGGGGAGCCAAGTAGCTCTGAATTCGAATTAATGGATGTGAACTGATTATCACATAGAATAAATATGGAATATATTAAAGTGTTTACTCATCTAAGGCGTCGGGAAACTTGTAGTACATAGTTGTAGAAAAATATGTAAAAAATGAATTGTACTCATTGAATTAATATTGCTGATAGCTAAGTTAAGTGTCACTTGTGGCAAGTTTTAAAAACTTCAAACTTCCATGATGAATATACATTATATGGCTTTTAGACTGTTTTATTTTATAGTATCTTTTGGAGTGTACCTGAGTTGCTTGCAGCGTCGGAGAAAAATAAGTTTATCATGGAGGGGTTTTAATTTACAGAAACAATGAAACATGTACGGTTTTGTATGCATTTGTAACTAAGAATATTTTTTGTTTGACTGATAATAGGCTGGTTTACAATTTTATTTTCATCGCTTGTAGCTTATATTCAAAATGAATAAATTAGAGTTACTTTTTTACAGTTAATTTACGATGTACGGTTACAAAAATAATTTGGCATATTTTTTAATGCTGGATTTTTTAATAATACATAATAATAAAAAGGAATTATTTGGCTGTTCCGTTATGTCGTCACCCGTTCCAGTAAATCTAAAAGATGTTACATTCCGCCTCGCCTCCAATTACAACATTGTCCCATTGTACTTCTCTCAGCGCATGGAAAGTTTGGTGGGCAACATCGAGCAGGGCTAGGGCATACTTTCATATAACAAATATCCACTCGTCTTTGAGGACAACTAGTGGAACAGCACATGTCAATTTTTGGAGGGTCCGGCCAGGTGACACGATCAGGGCACTCGTTTTTGTTTTTGACAGGGCAGCATGGTTTTTTGGGACATTCTTTAGTTAGGATGACCTTTGGACTGCAAGGGGCATTTCTAGATCCCCCTCCGTTACATGGATAGCCACAGGAAGAACCATAATCTCCCCCGTTCGATGAGCCACAACCTGAACATGATGATCCTCCATATGAGGACTTGCAGCCACAGGTAGGTGGAGGGCAGCAGAGTGGGGTAGGACATTGTGGAGCTTGGGGTGGACAGCACATTGGTAAGCAGCAATTGCAGTTAGGAAGTCGGATGCATACGGAGCCTGGCATTCCACAGCACATTGTGGTGGGTGGTCGAATGGATGGGGGACGGCAAGAAATTTCTCCATCCGGACAGTTCATTTTGAAACTAACGCTGCCACCACCACCTTCTTGGTATCCACCGAACATAACACTATCATCAACTTCACCACAGCAGGCCATGTTAACGGATTCTAAGGTTAACTTCGGTTCTGTACTAGAATTTAGTAAACTGAAAATTTTGGTGATAAGTGGAAATGCTAAAAAATGTCACAAAAAATTCAAAATGCTGATTCGTTGATTTTATCTCATTTTTTGCATGGCATGTTCAAACTCGTTAAAAATAATTTAATTTAACTACGCTGTAATTATTGATTAAGTTTCCATAATAATACCACAATTGCTATTATGTGTAGGTGTAGCTTACCTTCCGATACCCACGCCATAAAATGTAGAATTCAGTGTTCATGAAGATCCTGGGGTCGCGGTCAGTGAGTAGATTATGTGGACATGATAAAACATTCAACATTATGTGTATGTAAGTGTAGTTTGTGGGTATTTTTTCGAGTGAAAAACACTGTCGTGCCTTTTTTTGCACTGAACTGATAGCATTCTAATCTTTCGTGTGACATTTTGTCGCTCTCATCTCATGAGAAAGTGAAGGGCCCACATTACGTTAGCTAGAGTTAGTTAACTTCCACGAAACTAGATAAACCATGTGCACAGTTAGCAAAATAAAAACATTGATTAACCGTAAAACATTTAGTTGCAATTAAATTGTATTCAGCACTTTATGGTACTTCAAAATGTCAAACAGAAAGAAAATACATGAAATGAAGCTTCTACTTTCAATATTCTAAACACATTTATAAGTAGGTAAGTGAAGTGATGGTATGTTTATGTTTTAAATCGCATTTTAATTGATTTTTGCACATAAGTAACAGCGATTCGTTAGCTCAAACAATCATTTTCAATGTTTTCATAGTTTTTTAATAGCTCGTACATGTGTCAAGAAATTGAAGCATTTGCTAGGCTGACACATTTGTCATATTGAGCTATTGATGGAAAAATCATGTCAAGAAGGGTTATCGCCACTAAAATAATGATTCCCTACGAGCATTAGTAAATTCTCATGACTGGAATTTGTAACAGTGTCAAATAAATAATCCTTATATTTTACTCCAAAATAATAACAGGGGTAATGTGAGAAAACCCAATTC
>JAQFXM010004710.1:0-16507 GCA_034693345.1 Entomobrya multifasciata
AAGCATCTAAAGGAATATCATGATTTACCTGGAGCCACTGACAAAAGTAAACATCTCAACTGCCAAATTGATGGATGTACTGCTTACTTTTTAACTGAAGGTCAGCTACTTTATCATCGAGTTGCAAAGCATAATTACAAACTTGAGAGAAGAGGAATATCAAAAGGCAAGGATACAAAATTAGAAAGTTTTCAGTGTCCCAAGTGTAATAAAACATTTCAAAGTTCGATGACTTATGGAAGACATAAGAATAGCAAGTTTTGTACTCAAGATGATGATGCTGGGGATATTGGAAACTGGAAATGTGAAGAGTGCGATTTAATTTGGAATTCAAAAAAGGATTTGTGGGTACATCAAAATGACGATCATGAGAATGTAGTTTGTATGGAATGCGGAAAAATATTTGATGAAAGAAAACTGCTTAACAAACATTCGGTATTTCATATGGACCCAAAGGATTGGCCATGGGAATGTTGCAAGTGTGGGAGGAAATATTCAACAAGAAAAAGCCTCAAAAAGCATATCGAGATACTGCATGGTGACAATTGTAGAGAAATTTTAACAAAGTCTATAGCAAAAGCAAAGGGATCGAATATTAAAACGGATTGTAGCAATTCAAAGAACTTTGTGACTTGTAAGATCTGCAGTAAGCCATTTCGAAATGAACAAGTTTATCAGAACCACTTATATTCACAGGTTAGTGGTAAATTTCAATGTGACTTTTGTCCGTATATTGAAAAAAATGTGATTAAGTTAAGCAGTCATGAGTGTCAAAGCCATTTAGATAGATCAAGTGAAGAAATTCAACCTGAGAATGAAAGCAAAAAGTTAAAGTGGTCTTGTCCACGTTGTCAGTACCAGTCTAGTGGTTGTGTAGATTATCAATATCATTTCGCACAAGTACACTTTAAAGTTAAAAATCCAAAGTGTGCGAATTTGATCAAGGTCAAGAATTGTAGTGGAACCATTGTTGAGAAAGAGAGAAGCGAATACAAGTGTACAAAATGTAGTAAGATATTCGTGAGCAAGAATCGTTTAAATAGACATATCAAGCAAGTTCACGGCAAGAAAACTTTCACTTGTGAGCACTGTGGATTAGGATTCCCCTTTTTATTCCGCTTGAATGTTCATTTAAAGAGGACACACAAAGGCAAGAAGAATCGGCCTGAATATGAAGACCTTTAAAAATATATAAATAATTATGTAGACAAAACATTTAATCTATAATAAATATATTTGAGAAACTTTTGTCCCATCATGATCCAAAGCATGATAATCCAACGAAACTAAATTACAAAAGTTTGAAACTTTGTAGATTTTTAGAAGGAATATGCATTTATTTTTTATGACCGTATCTTATAAATACTGCAAGTGTCACGACTGCATACAAGATGATGTAATAATAAAATAGATTGATTGTAACCAATAAAATATTTCACTGCGTAATTAGCAAGTACATTTGAATTTTATTTCCTAACTTAATTAAAAAATAAAATATCGAAATTGACCGTATTAACTGGTGAATCATTAAAACGCAAACATTATTTCAGAACTAATCCTTAAAAAGTTGCTCCTCATTAACAAACGTACATTCATAAGTTCATAACGTACGTTTGTTTAAAACAAGTACGTTTATAGTATATTATTGTATAAAAACCTATGCTTTTTTATGCAAACATTTAACTTGAAATTTATTTTCATTACAATAACAACTTTGAACCACCCATTGTAATAAAATGTTTTTAACCTATCAGATATCTGCTAAAAATATTATAAGCTTTCATGCATCAACGTTTCAACACAAACATACTTTGTTGCAGTCTGCATTGTGTTGAAATTAGTTGAATTTCAATGTAAGTATAGCAGCAAACCACAATGCCACACCAGCTGATGTTGGGATGTTCAAGTTTCACTTTCGTTGCGTTGCCTTGTTTACAAGTAAAAGAAGTAAAGGAAATCGGCATGCTGATCCGCTGCTACTTGTATTGTTTTTTTGTCTGATATATTTTACTAACACAATATATGAGAATAGAGGATTGTAGCCGAAAATTGTTCGAAACATAATATTAAACTAATTATCTAGTAATTAACGTTTTTAAATTTAAGTCGATATCCTCAACTGTTATAAGCGTTATTTTTTGTAGTAGACTGTTAAGCCTAAAAATGTTACCATCACAAACGTCTTCCAGTTTTTGTGTGTTTTGTTATCAAAGCATTTATAATTGTGCTGAAGCAGTTAATAGCTCAAAAAGCATTCACAATTTTACAAAGTTTGTCAGTGTATTTACGAAACATAAGGATTTAGAAAAAATATTATTAGCTGAATTTGAATCTGAAAAACTGTTGAATTTGAAACTACAATGTTGTAATGAGTGCAATATTATTATTAACGGATTTTGTTCTTACTATCACCAGTTAAAGGTGTTAGAATTACAAATGAATTGGAAACTAGAGCAAATAGCAGGGATAATAAATCACTCGAACAGAGTTCCTAAAAGATGGAAAACAATGAGTGAATCTCTAGAAGAAACGTTCCCTGATGACATGGAAAATAGATTAAGTTGCCAAGCGTTCATAAGGAAATACAGAGAAATATTACAGAAATCATGTAAATACTATTTAAAATTTTAAAATAAAGTCAATATATCAATTTGAAAAAACGTTTTCATTTTGCACTCATATTATCGGATTTTATAGATAACCAAAGTAGGAGGAAACTTCAGCCTCGTGTCTTGTTAGAAACGGATATGGATTTCACCATGCATTTTAATACTGCGAGGGATTTAAACTTACAGAATAACCACGAAGAAAATATTGTCACCATTACTGCTGCAAAGGATAACACGATGTCAGTGATCTTATCAGATATGGAAGTTGATGGAAATATTAGTGACAGCGATGACCAAGTTAGTTTCAAAGATTTGGAGCAGAGCCAATCTGTGCTGTAAGTTATTCAATAAAAAGTACAATGTATTTTAGAAATATTACGTTTTTGCAATTGATAACCATAATTCTATCTCTTTTCAGTTTAATAGATCCTTCCAAACATATCAAGCTGGAGAATTTGGCTCCATTAGCTATTTCTGACGAGGATGACATTGAAATGCAGACTGACCAAATTGATAACCCGGAAAATAATAGTATTACTGACGATTGTACTCCAACTGTTACAAGTAATTTATTACTCAATACTTCATCATCTCAACAACAAAGATACAGTTTAAGAAAGAAAAGCAAACCCGAAACATTAAAGATGGAAGTTAGAAGTTTTGATGAAGATGGTAACGGCAGCGATGTTGATTTTTCTCCGGAACCCCATTCGGAACAATTCTCTTCTGACAATGATACCGATATCAGTGAAGGCCAAGATGATACATTACGTCAGAAGTCTATTTTGAGCAAACATCCTAAATCAGATTCTGTGACAAACAACAAAGAAGAAACTTACAGAAGAATTGTAAAAAGCAGCTATGCTTCAAAGAGTAACGATTACGATATTGCTGGAAGCTTAAAGTGTGTGGAGTGCGATTTCATATGTAAAACAAAACAGCAATATTGGCTACATCAAAGTGAAGACCATGAAAATATATTGTGTGTTATATGTGGAAAAGAATTTAAAAGGAGAGACAACTTGAAACTACATTTGATCTATCACAAAACCCCAAACGAATGGGAATATGAATGCAGCACCTGTGGCAAAAAGTGTGCAATACGAGGAGATTTACGAGAACACATGCGCGTGGTCCACAATGATCATCGTAATATTTCCACAGCACCGAAGTTAAAATCAGAGTGTAACTATAAATGTTTTAGGTGTGGACATTGCCATAAATGGTTTATAAATAAACATGTATATCAAAATCACTTTTATGCTCAGGCTAAAGGGAAATTTCATTGTGAATTTTGTCCCACTGTGGAAACAAACGTGTTGAAATTAAGTACTCACGAATATCAGACACATTGTCCGGAGGAAATAAAGGAAAAGGACATATCTTTAGACGAAAGTAGTGCACAATTTGAGTGGACTTGTCCACGTTGCCCATACAAGTCTACAGGTTGTGCTGATTATCAATCTCATTTCGCTCAAACTCACTTTAAACTGGGAGAAATAAAGTGTGTTCAGTCTAAGGCCAGTCAGCTTGTGAAAACTTCAAATCGTCGAAATGACAGCATAGCGAAAAATAATGATATTGAAGCACTTGAAAAGTTGGGTTTCAACACAAAATCTAAAAAGTGCGAAATTTGCGACCGAACTTTATTAAGATCGTACAAAACATTAAATCATCTAAAGGAATATCATGGCTTGCCTGAAAGTACTGACAAAAGTAAACATCTCAATTGTGAAGTGGATGGATGTACTGCTTACTTTTTGACAAACAAGCAGTTACGTTATCATCGAGTCAAAAAACATAAATATGAACACAAACACAGTAAGCCAAAAGTATCGTATGAAAAAAATAAACCCGAGATGAATAAAGAAGGAAACTACCAGTGTTCCAAGTGTAATAAATCATTTCAAAGTTTGCTGGCTTATGGAAGGCATCAAAAGAGTACATTTTGTGCTCGAGATGACGACAATGAGACTGACCAAAATCATAGTCCAGACCATGCTAATACTACTACTGATTGTGCACCGATTGATGCAAGTGATTTATTAGTAAGTACTTCAACATCTCAACAACACAGATACGGCTTCAGAAAGAAAAGAAAACCCGAAACATTAAAGGTTGGAATTACAAGTTGTGATGACGATGGCAATGAAAGTGATTCCGATTTTTCTCCGGAACCCCATTCGGAACAATTCTCTTCTGACAATGATACCGATATCAGTGAAGGCCAAGATGATACACTACGTCAGAAGTCAACTTTAAGCAAACATGATAAATCAAATTGTGTAACTACGAACAAAGAAGGAACTCACAGAAGAAGTGTAAAAAGCAGCTATGCTTTGAAAAGTAACGATGAAGATACCACCGGAAGCTTGAAGTGTGAGGAGTGTGATTTGATTTGTAAAACAACTAAACAATATTGGCTACATCGAAGTGAAGATCATGAACACGTTTTGTGCACAATATGTGGAAAGGAATTTAAAACAAGAGACAAGTTGAAAGTACATTTGATCTATCACAAAGCCCCAAACGAATGGGAATACGAATGCAGGCACTGTGGCAAAAAATGTGCAATAAGAGCTGATCTACGAGAACACATGCGCGTGGTCCACAACGATCATACAAATATTCCCAAAAAAACCAAAACAAAATGGAAGTCAGATAGCAAACGGTTTAGGTGTGGAGACTGCCATAAATGGTTTTTAAACAAAAATGTGTATCAAAATCACTTATATGCTCAGGCTAAAGGAAAATTTCAGTGTGAATTTTGTCCCTTTGCGGAAACAAACGTGTTAAAGTTGAGTACTCATGAATATCAGGCACATTGTTCGGAAGAAATAAAAGAAAAGGATAATATCTTGGACGACAGTAATGCAATATTTCAGTGGACTTGTCCGCGTTGCCAATATAAATCTACTAGCTGTGCTGATTATCAATCTCATTTCGCTCAAACTCACTTTAAACTCGAAGTAAAATGTGTCAAATCTAAGGCCAGTCGTCATGTGACTCCTCCTATTCATGGAAGTGATAACAGAAGAAAAAGTAAGGATATTGAAGTACTTGAAAAGTTGGGTTTCAACACAAAATCTAAAAAGTGCGAAATTTGCGACCGAATTTTTTTCAAATTGTCCAGAAAAGTAAATCATCTAAAGGAATTTCATGGCTTGCCTGAAAGTACTGACAAAAGTAAACATCTCAATTGTGAAGTGGATGGATGTAGTGCTTACTTTTTGACAACAAAGCAGTTACGTTATCATCGAGTCAAAAAGCATAAATATAAACACAAACACAGTAAGCCAAAAGTACCGTATGAAAGAAAACCCGAGATGAATAAAGAAGGAAACTACCAGTGTTCCAAGTGTAATAAATCCTTTCAAACATTACTGGCTTATGGAAGGCATCAAAAGAGTAAATTTTGTACACAAGATGACGACAATGAGACTGGAAACTATAAATGCGAAGTGTGTGATTTGATGTGGAATTCGAAAAAGGAATTATGGCTACATCAAAATGTAGATCACGCCAATACAATTTGTGTAGAATGTGGAAAGACATTTATTACAAGACAGGAACTTAACAACCATTTAGTTTATCATATGGACCCCAAGGAATGGCCATGGAAGTGGTGCAAATGTGGAAAGAAATTGTCTGATAAGAAATATCTAAAGAAGCACATTGAGAGATTACATGGTAATGATGGTGGAAACATTCCAGAAATTATCACTAAATCTTTGGAGAATTCGGAAAAATTAAATCCCAAAATAGTTAAAATTTAAAAGCACATGCATTTAAGTAATATTTAAAACATGTATTCATTTAATTGTTCTCTTTTCTCGTTCTGGCTAATTAATATTCAGATATAAGACTGTAACGGAAACGCTGAGAAAATGGCTGGAGCAGCCCGGGCGGAATCCCTAAATATTCTGCGCACCTTATACCGTGAACTCCGACCCTCAGTCAATGAACCCCAGAAGCATGTTTATGAAACCCAACTGTGGAAATATATTGTAGGATTGTGTAGAGATTGTAGGAGGTATCCTCCCTCTAAAATTCCGGAGGTGCAGAGGAATTTGGAGGAGACTGGGAGGTCGTACGTGTTTTATCTTCAAAGTACTAAGGAGTATCACAGGATATGTGATGATTACAAGGGGCTGGGAGAACGAACAGCACAGGCCACTGCTACAATGATGGGTTTTAAAATGCCACATGAGCCGAGAGATCCTCCCAAAGAAAGAGTCAAGAAAAGTCAATCATCGTCATCAAATGCAACGACAACGACCACATCTCCTCCTCAGTCAGTCAGTTGTAGTAGTCAAGTTAGTAATAGCACAAATTTATCTGGTAATGATACCTCAATTAAGCCAAATCTAAGGACTGAATTGTCGTCGTAAAAAAGTTTATGTTTAAAATGCGCAAAGTGTAGAATATTGGATACCATTTTACTGTTGTGTTCCAAAAATTATGTTATTTAGAATCTTCGTAAAATGTACGGAAAAGATTAGTAGAAAAATGTTTGTAGGAAATGAATGGTAAATTACTAAAGAAATAAATAACTATTAGCCTTAAGCTTACATTATATTTAAAATTGATTGCATATATTATTCCGTTTTTTCATTAAAAATTATGAAGCGCATGAATGGCGATGAAGGTACTGGTACTACTGAAGCCTACTATTTGGGGTGACGTGAGTTTTGGGTTGCAGAAATTTGCTATGAATTTATAACTTTTTACTTGTTTACTTGATAACTACATGGAAAAGTAATTTCATCGATAATTACAATTAATTAAACAGTAGTAAATCTTAATCAGTCATTTAATTTTTTTTTAATTCCCACACAAACATATATATTTTCACTTCAACACTGCATTGTTGGGAAGTGCAGTGGTGCAAGGTGCAATGCGCCGTGGTTGGTAGTTGGTGCATGGATGCGCTGCGCTGCTGCTGCATTGCATGCACCCGATCCATGAACGCTCAATGTTTTTTGAAGCGCGCATTGATGCGCTTTTAAACTTGTTTGGGTTTGTGATGTTGAAAGATGAGATCGATGAGACAGCTCAGTTGTTTGTTTGTTTACTTGGATGCTTGTATTTTTGTTGAGATTTGAGATATTTTTGACAACTTGATTTCCAATCAATCAGATGATCAGACTCTAGGCTTAGTTCTTTGGGAAACTTTAAGGCTTCCATTGCCCTTCTTTAATAATCATAGTTTTTATAGTTAAAAGGTTACTATAATTAAAATAGTAATTTCTCCGAATTGAACTGCTTTTCTGGAATGGTTCTTTAGTAAACTCAAAATCAGTATGTCCTTAAAAACGTATGGCGATAAACCTGTCAGCTTCCAACTGGAAGATGGAGGCGAATTCTATTTTATTGGATCAGAGGTATATAAAATGGATCCTAAGTTTTAATTATCTTATGTGTTAAAATAGTTAAGTTAAATGCATGTGTAATTTTTCACTTAGGTGGGCAATTATCTTCGAGAGTTTCGTGGTTCTCTGTTCAAGCGCTATCCTGGATTGACCAGAATACCAGTGACCGATGAGTAAAGAAAACGGTTATCAAAGTTGGGTAAGATTTTAGTCTACACTATACTGCTGTTGCTGTTGCTATGGTTACGCTTTAACTTTTTAAAAACAATTGCTTCATTTAATTTTACAGGTATAAATCAACATGTTCTATCTGCAAACGTTTCCCTGTTGAGAGCAGCAGAGGTGCAAGATATCATTGAAGGGAAGGATGAGAAATATAAAGCGATATCTGTACATTCTGTGGAAGCTCCAGTTCCAAGGTTCCAAATTGATCTTAATCTTATGAATTTACTTGTAGCTTCAGGGTGTATATGTATAATTTCATGTGATTAATCTTATCTATTTTATTATGACTTGCTAGGGAATCAAAGCCGAGGAAAACTCAACAATGGGTAGCTCCCCTTCCCAACAGTTCTCATTTAGATGCCGTTCCCCAGGCAACATCAATCAGTCGTAATAGAGTATCTACCAAAAAACTGCGAACATTTCCCATGTGTTTTGACGATTCAGACCCTCAAGCTATTGCAGAAAATTCACAGCAACCGGAAGTACTAGTTCCTATTAGATTGGACATGGAAATTGATGGGCAAAAATTGAGGGATACATTCACATGGAATAAAAATGGTACATTTGACGATATAACGTATTAACTTTTGCGTTGAAGCTTATTTCTTTCTTTGCAGAGGTTCCTATGGTAATTTTTGTAAATTTTCGTTTTAGAAACCCTTGTCACTCCAGAACAGTTTGCAGAGATTCTATGCGATGATCTCGAGTTAAATCCTACCACTTTTGTGCCGGCAATTGCACAATGTATTCGTCAACAAGTTGATGCCTTCCCAGCAGACAATAGCAATTTCGATGAACTTTCAGATCAAAGAGTTATTATTAAGGTACTCATTAAAAATTCATTCTCGATTCCTCAATTGAAAGCATCAAGCTAAATTCTACAAATTCTTTCATCAAATTAAAATAGTTAAATATCCACGTTGGGAACACTTCCCTGAATGACCAAATCGAATGGGACATGAGCGAAAAGGAAAACAGCCCAGAGAAATTTGCAGTACGACTCTGCGCAGAATTGGGACTTGGAGGGGAGTTTGTTACTGCAATAGCGTATTCAATTCGTGGCCAGTTGTCATGGCATCAAAGAACCTATGCTTATGCAGAAACTCCTCTACAAACCGTGGAAAATCCCTTCCGTCATGGTTCTGACTCGGAGGCTTGGGCTCCCTTTTTGGAGACGTTGACAGATGCGGAAATGGAAAAGAAAATTAGGGATCAGGATCGTAACACAAGGTATCTAATTGCTTCCTATTATTCATGACATGTCATTTGTGATTTGCCAGGCAAATTGCCTCAAACCTTGATGTGATGTGATACTCATTTTTATGCATTTTTTCAAATTTTAGACGAATGCGGCGATTAGCGAATACTACAACTGGATGGTAAATAGGACGCCTGAGCCTGACCCTTTTTTAAGCCTGTTGGTTCCATCATGATGCATGCGCGTTTTAGTGTTGTAATAGGACCCTTTTTTACACAGGGATCAAATTGCCTTAAAACTTTAACAAATATTGTCAATCATGAATTTTATATGTATTGCCGGGTAGTTTAATATCCTTATCTTATCATACTTATATTTTCCTTTTTATGTTGTTACTGTTGATAGTTGATTTATATATGTACAATATACGTAATAGTCTAAAGAACAGTTTGTTGTTTTTTGATGTGTAATTGTTAGAAACATCTAGTTTTTATTTTATTAAAACAATTTTTTCATTACGCATGGTTTTAAAGATGGATATTTAATAAATCATTTTAATCACGTAGAAGGAATTATTGTTCTATAGTTAATTACACTAATCTACTCATGTCATTTTTCAATTTTCATTCAGTAAACTTGATTTACACTTTCAAACAAGTTTATAGTGCACAAGCACAAAAAACACAATACAGCAAACATCTACAAATATAAATTTGTAACATAATGTGGCTCCTTTCTTACATAGCTTGTGTACTTTACAAAAAAACGAAGATAAATCGTTGACCAAGCATCAAGTCAAAAGTTTCAGTCATTCCATTGCACTTACAATAAATTTTGATGCATATCTTTAGCTCCTTGCAAGCTACATACTAACTATCTTAGATTATCGAGAGTGAAGAGTAAACATGCATGTCAGTTTGCTTGTTAATTTAAAGTATAATTAATTATATGTTTGAGTGGGGGGGGCCTGTTTGCTTCATTAATTTCTCATAACGGCATTACCACCACAAGTACTTGCCACATACACCGTAGCATTTTTTACAAAACCTCTTGCAACACAGTATTTATGGTAAAATCATATAACTTACAGATTTTTTAGCTTGCAGAGATAATTTAATTCAGTTTAAAAACCTACGATAGCAGTTACAGTTTTATTCACCTTATATTTAATTAGTAAAGCGTTTAAACATGAAAACTAAAAAACATTAACATGAAACCTACTTCACAATATACAGAATAGATAAATTCCACACATAAAACAGAGCATATTGTTAGTTTCACCAAAATTATATTGTGATGTGATGATGATCAAAACGACTAGCCTATAACAATACTAATAAACGCAAAAGTAAAAAACAACAAATAAAAAGAAATTTCATTTTCTTTTGCTGGCGGTGAAGCATCAGCAGCATTAACGCATTTTTTCTTCTTAAATAAATAGCCTTTTTGCTACTGAATAATAAAAATGTTGGGTGTCTAAATGTATAATTATCCTTAAGTTGTTGCTTCTGATTTTACATCAGTTTCCATACTCGTTACACCTTCTTCTTTCTTATCCTTCTTTTCTACGTTGGTTTGCTCGCCGTCTTCGCCATCTCCAACTTCACTGTTATCCCTACGTCGCTTGCGGTTCAACAATTTCTTATTGAATCGGGGCAGGGGTTCCATTCCCAATACCTTGTGAATCTGGCGGAACGCTACTTGCCTCAGAGCTTGCTGCAAACGTTAAAGAAGAAAAAATAAATGAGAACACGCTTCAAACCCATCCCCATGCATATATACATACCTCATAAATTTTAAAACAGTAAAAAAACTGGGACTGTGTTAAGTTACCTGTGCATATGTAGTAATATCCTCACGAGCTTGATTAGTCAGTCCTCTAAGCGCATCCACAGATTCCTTTTCGCAAGGATCCAACAGTCCAGGTCCACTTGGCAAGATAACTCCAGCGGAAATCACTTCAAGTACTACTCTCAGAGCTTCTCCAGGGCTTAAAGGAACGCCAGCGCTATTTATCGACTTCTCAGTCAATAATTCCACCGCCTACGATAAAAATTCAAACATGCATGATTAGGATTTATATTTTACTTCTTTATTCATGCAATCAAAGTTTAATATTTCAAGAGGTATGTCAATGTCAATTGAGTTAACTTACCCAACAAGGGATCGTGCTCCATGCAGCAACTCTTTGACACAAATCCCGTAGGATTCGGATTACAATTACACAACTCTGTAGGGCTGTAGCTCTAGCCTATTTAATGACAATTTCAAACCACAAAAATTAGTTAATTTTTTCATATTAATATAATAAAAGGCATCTGATTCAGAAACATTCATACGAGGAGTGAGTAGATGACAGGAACGTAGAAGAATTTGAAAGGGAAAGGTACATAAATAGAACATAATGCAGAAGTTGCAATTTAATTATAAGAAAAAAAGCTTAAATACTTATTGCATTACTTTGGGAAAACTAACTTTGTTGGAAAATACAGCTTTTTGCGAAAAAAATTATATATTTCAAGCAAAACGTTTTTGATTGAAAGAGGGAAACTATATACAATTATTTTGCTAGATTCTTTTGGTAAAACAAAAAACAGAGAGTTCTCTACGTAATGGTGATACAGCCACCACCTCATTGAATTCAACGAAAATTCAACGATGATTCCTTTTCAAAGTTTATTGTAAACCTTTCAGCCTCATGAAACTGTATTGCTTTTAAATAAGAATGGCGTTTTCTATATCTGGATTCAGCTTAAAATTTCATGTATTTCATAATTGATCATTACTTATCGACGAGGCATAAAATTATCAAACAAAACCATAAGGCTGCAAGGGAATAAATAAGAACTGAACATGAACATGTGCCTTAGATCTTCATCACACTTTTTCAGTGCACTTTTTGACTAATTCCATTGTTTAAAGAACTTTAAAGCATTTAAAGTTTAAATGGAAGTTATAATGAATATGAAAAATATACATATATACTGCTTTTAAGGTATACCGACAGATTTAAAAAATTGAAAGTGGAAATAACTTTTGTACTATTAATTGAAGTAAAAAAATAATATAGGTTATTATTATAGAGCAAGTCTAGAGCACATGTGCACACCTGGAACCATTTCGCATGTCTTAATTCGGCCAAAGCATCTAGGCATTTCTCCTTGTCCAACATATCTGGTGCGTCCTTCACCTGAGTTGCTTGGGCCTCTACATGATCATTAACACACATCAGATCAGACACAATTCAACTTACATCTTCCGAACCGAACCCGCTTCATCAATTAATACCCTCAGAGGATCTGTGACTTGACAAGCCAATCAGATCTTAAAAGTAAATTGCTGCTGCTCGGATTTAGGCTCGGATATGCTTAAAAATTAACACTTAAAGTCAAAGTAAATTGAAAAAATTGACATTATTTTTTAAGGTTGGTTGCCACCAAAAATACTAATATTATGCCAATGCAATAATTTTTATATGAAATCGTTTAACTGATTGATTGAGTGAGATCTATTATAATATTTTGTCATTTTTTCTGAGTCTGTGTGTGAAAATGCGTCATTACATAATTCATTCATTCATCAAAAGGTGGTGGCGGTCGTTTGTGGTTTGGTTTAACTTTTAGTTTTCTTTTTCGTTAAACACTTTTTTTCAAAACAACTTTTTCTCGACGAAAGTATCTGGGAAACTCCTCCACAGAGAGCGAGTGTATATCTTCCTCTGTCGCAGGTAGTGTAGTAGAAGTAGTAGGTAGGTAGCCACTGATTGATTGATTCATTGATTGACAGTCGGTGATGATGTGATTGATATGAACTCATCGTCATGATCAATCGTTTTTTTGCTCCAGCTCTGCTGAGGTCAGTTCATTGTTTTTAAAGTTGATTGATAACAAATACAAAATAAAATATTTCGGACGTTCACTGAACAGTTGAGATGGTCAGCAGTTCTTAAACCTCAGCAGAGCTTTCGCTCCTTCTCTCGTTCCATCAAAATTCATTCTTCTCCTTCTCTTCACGAAGTTGTGTTGTCCATTCAAAGCTGATATCAGAGATTTACGTCCACTTTGAATGGTCACAAGGAAACTTGACTTGCTCTTGTCATATTATGTCATGTCATGTCACACCACGATCAAGACAATTTGATTGGCACCAGTTCGAAACACACCGCAAAACCACTTGAAACCTCTCAATTTGTAGAAAGGATTAGATTAGTAACAACTCTTGTTTGTAAGTGACGCAGACAACACAATCCACAGAAATTCCACAACAGAAAGTAGGCAATAACATTTTAGTTACAGTTGAACATACAATGCAAAAATCTCATACATATTTTCAATTTTAAACGATGTCGCAGGTGATAAAACAGTTGAATATTCTATGAGCTTTAAAGTGGTTTTGAATTCAACAATTATAAGTGCATCATCATCATAATTAGTTTGTAGATAAAATGCACTTAAAATTCATATGATTTCGAAATGATCTCTTCATCATCAAAATTCATTCTTCTTCACCTTCACCTGCTTGCTTACAATTTTTTTTCACCAGCAACCAACCATGAACCAACCGACCCGTTATTCTTGTGTCATTGATGAATCCACCTTAGAAATCCTTTCAGACTCGGTTGGTGGAATCGATCAATTATGACACAAACTCTCTCTCTCTCGGCGTTACATACGCCAGGAGATGACTTATGAAAAGCATGCTATGATATCTTACCACCTGCTGCAGCTTCCGCCTCTTCTGCTGCTGGAGTCCTGACCAGTGGTGAAGTTAAAGTTACGATGACATCAATTTTCGGTTCGGCATCAGAGCTGACGATCAAAGCAGAAGCTTCCAGCTTCTTCGTGACGATGTATTTATCTTCTGGTGCAACACTCTACATTTTTGATAAAACAATTTTTATCGATTAATTTTCTAAAACCGCTACCTAAAATACGTACCTAACTAAGTGTTAAGAATTAATACGTTAACTTACCAAAAGATGTTTGGGTAAAGCTTCTACAATTCTGTCCAACATTGTCAATGTTGGCTTCTCCGAACAAAGGACCACCAATTTCACATTCCTATCTCCCCGCAAAAGCAGTCCCTTCGCCAAATGTCCAACCCTCATAACACCCTTAAGTACTCTTGAAGCCTGAATATCAGTTTCCGACTTTACTGTTGAATCTCCCGTTCCTGGTTCCTCCTTCACTCCATTTTGAGGTTTCTTCGCGTCTGTTTCAGCAAACTGATCAGAAACAAACTTGAGGGCTTTTTCCGTATTGGAAACTATTTTTTGGATTGCGTGTAGTTCTTCTTCATGGGGATAAATATCAGCGTGTCTTGCCATAACGTGACGGTCTTCCATACTCTCAGGTCTTCGCATCATGGGTGGAGCCATGAAAGGTGGCATATGTGGGCCGCCAATTGGACCACCGTACTAAAATACACAAAATAAAACGACATGTTATTAAATCGTAACTAATTTTACTACTTCTTCAATTAAAATCCCATATGTATTCAACTTACCCCTGGAGGAGCAAATCCACGTGGCCCTCCACCTGGGGGCATGAGTGGAGGAACTTGACCTCGTTGGAACGACTCACCCATTCCTTGTGACTTTCGTCCTTGGGGTGTTCTCTGAGCTCTTCGTTCTTCAATCTTCTTCTGTCTGCTTGAAGGTTTCACGTCCACAACCAAATCAGGATTAACTTTTTTCTTGTATTGCAAACGATGTCTACGACCTTTCATGTGCATTTCCTTCGCATTAGGGTCGTTGAAACGGCATTCGCACAGCTTACAATTAAAAGATACCACTTTCCCTAAAATCACAAATAAATATGCACAAATAGTAAATCATGACTATCATGACATCAACCCCAAAGAATGCTCTTATGACTTACCATCATCACTGCGAACTTCTTCAATATAATCCTGTCCAACAGGCTGAATATCCTTTTCCACAAATCCATCATTAGATGAGGCTGAACTCGCAGTGCTTTGTGCAGTACTCGCCACATGCTGAGTTGTACCTGGGAGCACACTTTGAGACGCTGCCCCTGAATCACTTTGCTGTTGTTGTTGACCCTGTCCTTGTCCATACCGATCAAAATCAGCCTTTGGACCAATAAAGCTAATTTTAGGAGTTGCTCCCGCACTAGCTTGCTTGTTAAAAGATGAATTAGCATGTGGCTTCTGGGGAGCTGCTTTAGTATTATTCGCCACAGTACTTCCCGCTCCAGAAGATGCTTGGGAATTTCCATTACTAGTTGCAGAAGGTATAACGGTAGGATTATCCGAAGGAATTGGTTTGCCTAACTTTGTATGAAGTTTTAAAACTTTTTGATGCTTAGCTCCACGTATATGTGCTGCATACGCATCCGAACCAGTACACGTCACGTCGCAAAGTTCACATCGAAGTCCTCCAGTAGATCCACCCTTAACTGCTGGAGTGCCAGTAGCCGCCCCCGTAGCAGTTCCAGTTGTCTTCTGGGCAGCCTCCTTCTTTTTATGTTTTTGACCCTCTAAATGCTCCTTGTATGTTTGTGGTCCAGCGCAACTGATTTTACAAACGTCACAGTAGTGCAAAGTTTGAGGTTTGTTCTGCATGGGTCGAGGTCCCTTCATTTTATTCATGTGAGGTCCTCCCCCTCCACTTTGTCTCTTAAAACCAAAGTTATTTCCTTTCGTGTTGGAACCTTGGGCGTAAGCAGTAACGGCATTATACACAGCAGCATCATAATTGGTAAAAGAAGGTGCTAAAAACGAAATTTTGTTTCGAATTTTATGTTGCACTCAATACTAAAAATTATAATTGAATTTTAATCAGCCATAAATTCCTTCAAGTTACCTTTTGACGATGACGCCTGCTGCTGGGGCTGGGCAAACCCAGCGTAAGAAGTGGTACCACTTCCACTGACCCCCGCAGTATTAGCAGTGTACGTAGGATAAGCCGTTGACGTTGCCGCAGGTCTTGGAGCCGCCTGTTGTTGAACTTTTCCAGCCTGCTGTGTAGGGTAACCTCCTTGCTGGCCCTGTTGAGCATAGTAACCTTGCTGGGCAGCGGTGGCTGATTGGGCTGGTCTAGTGTACCCACTGATTACATAGGCATCAGCTGTTGTCGCAGC
>JAQFXM010004711.1:0-16502 GCA_034693345.1 Entomobrya multifasciata
GACGTGGCAAACCAAAGCGAGCTTTTTGCTTTACTTGACAAGTGGCAATAAAACGAAATTAACCCTTGGCCGTGTTTGTTGCATCATCAGAAAAAGTACTGGTTCCAAAAAAACGGTCGTTTCATCATTTCCAACGAAATTAGAAATCCGGAATAGCTTTTAGCAAAACGACAGGTACAAACGATATGCAAAAGGGTCATTAGGCAGCACACTCAAATCGTTTTACAAAATTTTCTAGATTCGCAATTTTAACACACGTGCTTTTACATTATTATCGAATCCAACAGAAAGCTTCAGATTTTACCTAGAAATGCGCCTTTCTCTTTTATAAACTCGGCTCATGCTTTCATCTTCATCTTTCAGTTTACATCAAAACCAGTTCTAGCTTTCGGAAATGTAAAATCATCTGAACGCAGATATTATAATACATTGTACAACATCAACCAAATGACACTTCATACTTAATGATTTATTCGTATAATTTAAGCAAAATTAGTTTTTCAACTTCTGTATTTGATCTTGCAGCCCCAAGATACTGGATGAAAAAATCCCAGTTTCTCCCTACTACCGGTACGCGATGTGTATGTACGCAAGCTTTCACAAGTTAACTTACCGGTGTACTTTCTCTCCAAATCAAATTTTGACCCGACTCTGTTCTGTACGAGATGTCAACTTTCTCTCCTATCAAATCTTGTTACCAACAACAAAAGAGTTCTTGTAGGGCAATAAAGAGTTGAAGGAAAATATAATTATGACTTAAGTGCTTAAAAAAATGTTTTAGTTACAACTTTCATTTCCACACAACATGCGATTTCACATGTATATACATGTCATATAAACAAAAACATCATTTTATTCCAAGTTCTTAGTATAATTTGTTGGTTTAATTTTCCAAGGAATCCACATGTTCAACTAAATGAGTAAACTAAAGTACACTTATTCTGCACTTCTCTTATTTCGTCAAAAGCAAATATCTTTTTTTCATGCACTCATCATTGCACAACCATGTCATAACATACCGTAAAATGACATGTTAAACAAAACTTCATCCATTTATTTGATTCGTTTCAACAATTTCACCATTGAGCTGTATCCAAACCAAGTTGTAAAACAAGTTTCTCACATGAATTCAAAACTCACATTACACAAGATCATACACTACACTACTACATCACACTTCTCCAAAAAGTTCGAACAAACTTTAATAATACTAAAAATGAATCCTTTATTTCGACTTGATTCTCCTTTTAAAAAGAAAGCACCGTAGTTGAAAGAGAGAAACAGTTAACACCTCTCGGAAACTTCTGTTTTATGACCTTCTCCAGCTTCCATTTTTGCTGCAAGTACAGCGCACATTTTTTAAAGATGTAGAATGAAAAGTTGCAGCTGAACTAGCTTTGCTATGATATCTCTTGTAGCACTTTACTTTTCTACAATGAGTTTTTTACCTACCATATGCACAACTTTACAACAACAACTTTAGCAGAAGAATAATATCCTGGTGATCACGTTTATAATATAAACACGAAAAAACAACAGCTTCCAGGCTCAAAGAGATTCAAGATCAAGAGCAAAAACAATGTTAACAGGAAAAAGCATGAAATGAAACTGCGTTTCTTGTTGGAATAGCAGCAGCACATGAACATCACACAAGACACAAGTTAGGTTCAACGAGACAAACGGGAACTCGACGATACACACGTGCCAAACATTCCCAAACTTTTTTTCTATTTCTTTAAGAAATCCCATCCATGAAGCCCGTGTTTCTTTCGAAAAACAGAGGAAACTTCTTGGGTAAAGCCTAGCTTTCAGTTGCGCCGTCAATTGAGGAATGGAGAAGCACAGTATCTTTTTTGGGATCTACAACGGAAATCTTTCCGACTGTCTTCCAGTTCAGTTAGAATTCTAGTTGTGAAAACGAATGTGTATACTGCAAACTCAGTATACTACCGGTTTCTCTTTCTGTTTCTTTGCATGTGTTACGTTCACGTAGCTTTTGGCTTATTATGAGGATGTTCTTTGAAAAAGCTTCGTGCACGCACTCTGACAATTTTTGTGATAGTGATGATATGATGATACGCTTGCATAATATTATCTACTATTAGCTTACCAACATTATAAATTGGGATTCCCTACTCTTTTCTTCCGCTGTCTGACTTGTTATTTTACAAAGGAATAAAACGAATAAAACATTTTATTACATTTAATACAACAAAACACTTTCATTCTGGCATTGTAGATTTTTCATACAGGTCACAAAAATATGGACTTTTCAAAAAGATATCGGAAAAAACTTTAAGTTTTGTGCCTTCAAGGAAGCAAACTTTTTGGCAGATGGTTTAAAGTTTAAAATGCAAACAGATAAAAAGTACAACATATGTACAACAATTTGAATTTTTATGTTTTTTGCATGTTCGTTCTTTGAACATGGAAGTAAAATCCAGAATATGTTAAAAGAATAACCATGTTGAGTCCAGAAAAGGATAAAACTCTGTGACTCATTTCAAATGAAAACTTGAAAATATAAAAATGAAATTATCTCGATTTAAATACATATTTTAAGTTAAGAGTTTGTACGCTTACGGACTACTAAAGCTAATATTATTTTTTTCAAACACATTTAGACGCCTAGTTATCAAAACACGGAATCAGTTGAACCGCTTCGTGGCGGTTATGTTTGCAGTTAAATATTTGTAAGTAGATAATAATTATGTAGAACATCAAGCAGCTAGACCATTACCACACTGAATTCACCCAAACCACGCACCATAATATCCTGGTTTATGATAAGAAACTCACTTGTCGTAAAAAATATTTGTTGACTAAGGCAAAGTTCGAATGTTTTAATTATAAAACTAAATTGTAAATGCATCCTTCTAGACTATTCTAACGTCCCACTGTTGTACTGACTTATTTACGACATTGTAAACTATTTTTTAGAGCGATAGTTCAAAACTGGCAGCTTCACGAGAACAACGCAGTAAACCTAAAATGATAAGAAATCTCTTTCCACAGCGAAGTTGGTTGTTAGTTTCTTCTTATGTTCCAACTTTAAAGTTGTGTATATTTTCATCCTTGTGTCTTTACTGTCATAATATAATATTTTATTGATGCATTATGCAACTCCAGCGAGAGGCACTCCTTTGAGAAGATTTTGTGTGCTCTGTATTCATAATGCAGATTCCTGGGTAATAATAAACCAAACGAAAAGAATAGTAAAACAAAGAGAAAGCTTTACTACATTTAACAATGCTGATGATCATAGTTGCAAGTTGCAGTTTAATCTCGTTTGCCTGCGATGCACTTCACTTCCGCTATTATATAACGAGATTGTGGTTGGGAGGCAGCAGGCGGGGAGGTTGCATAACGTGGGGAGAAGGAATTTGGAGTGAACTAGTAACTACTTTATTATGCAAGAGTCACACTACTCCTGCTATTCTGTTGGGAGATAAATATTTTAGTCGTAAACCTAGACCCGCTGCTGTTGGCCAAATGGGTAATGAGAACTGTCATCACATCAACTGGCTCACTTTGTTTTTTACTAGCAAACCAGTCACAAAAAATGGAAATGAGTTGCAATTCAAGATGAAGTTGAAATTCGAAATGCAGTGCTTAAATGGAATGTCATCGTTATTACTAGTATTTCTCCACGTTTATGTTGATTATATACGCACATAAGTAGATGAGTGCTCGTTCGGTTATTTACTTGGTAAACGACACTATTGCATTTGAAACTCAAATGAAGTAAACTGAGCATAACATTGTGATAATACTTGAATCTTGAATTAACATATAACTGCCTATTACAACACAAAAGGAATGTCATTAGTTTAGAGATGCTAAAATGCGTGGTGTGCGTAGTGTTGAGTAATTCGTTAAAACCGCAAATTCATACTGTAGTAGTTTTGCTGCTGGTGATGATGATGGTGTCACTGTGAGATGCTTCTTGTGATCAAAAACTATACTCTGTACTACACAGGCATACCAACCAGCAGATAAACGGACCACAACTCTGCTAACAAGACAATGGAACTTTTCAGTTCTGAGAGGAAATGCGTACTACAAATAATATTATGCACAATACACAACACAAAGAGCTGGAAGAGTTATATGTAGAACGCAGATAATTTAATTCATTGAAGCTTTCATAATCTGCAACTGCACTGCAATGCATTGTCATACATACATTTATCCAGAGACAAAAAACAACTTGGAGAATGTTGAGAGTAGAGAGCTATAACTATAACTAATGACAATGCATGAGGATAAATACGGCAGAGTGGAGTGTGTGTGTGTAGTACTTCCTGAAAATTAAAATTCCCTACTATAATATTTCGCATTGAACACAAACTTGGATAGATTGAATTTCAATCCCCCATCAAACCAAAATGGAAAAACCAAAAGCTCATGTCACGAATTTAGTCATCCTTGCCCAAAAGATATTATACGTTTTACAAATCAAAGTACTATGCAAAAACATGTTTGAACTGTCCAGTGAAACAAACAGTTGGAGTGCAATGGACTATGGATATATGGCATATGGATAATAGAATTCCCCTACCCTTCTGATATCGGACAAAACTTTTAGAAATTTTGTTTAAATGGTGGATGGAGCCAGGACATCCAGAGATGAACAAATACACAACAATGTTTTGTCTCCGTTGCAATATTGTCACTTCAACAGTGTAAATATTGGTTCATGGGATATTGTTCGTTGTTATAAAAATATGTTTAGAGATTATTTAAATAAGAACATATATCATATATAAATATACATCCATGTTATATTTTTGTTTGCTGATATTTTTCCGTCTGTAAAATACGTTTCAGTGACGAATAGCAGTTTACTTACGCATTAAATCTGTTTTACAGAAACCAATAATTTCTGGTCTACGAATTCCCTTTTCTGCAGATTTTTCAGCTAAGCTTGCATTTATGGTTTCGTTATCATTTAATCAACCCAACTTGGGTTTGTTATGTCAATGTTACAAAAATTCCTATTTATCAACACCAAAAAGCTTCTCTATCTTTCTCTACATTGACAGCACACCAGTTGTTGCAATGCTGATGGTCGGCTTTATGTCAATTTATCCGCTTTACCATGTTTTGTGCTTGTCTAAAAAGGATGAAGGATGGATGATGAAAAAGCGAGAGTGACAAGATATCACCAAAACTGGTATTGATGTTTCCTGTCTTCTTTAGAACTGACATGTTTGTTGGCAAAACAGAGAATAATATACAGAAAAACCAAACAAAATCATAACACTTAAATCTTAAATTCAACACTAACAAGCTAAGTGTGTGGTTCTCGTTGCAACGTTGTTTGACATTTGATAAAAAATGTTATGCATAAATGGTATTTTCTGCAAATCTCAAATCAAAAGTAACGATTGATGGTTATACATTTGAATAAAAATGAATTTCTTAAAAAGCCTACATTTTAAATGGAGCAGGAGACATAAACGTAGACGAGACATCACAAAAATACATGCATAGAAATGATAAAAATCAGACACAAAGCTGAAATGCAAGATTCTACAAAACATGTGCTATTAACCATGTCTATAAAACTTCTAAATTGCCATGAAAGTGTAAATGTCAACTGGTTCGCCCTATTTGCCAGAAATAAAAGGATCGACTTGATCACTATTTTACAAAGAAAACCTTGCACTTTTCCATACATGCTTTAAAAACTAGTAATCATCATACATGGATAGTCTGCTTATTATTGTTGAGTGAATTAAGTGCACAGACACTGAATTGTAGTTCTCTGTTCTCTTCATACGTATAAGTTTGATGAATTATGAAAAAGATAAAATGAAGTAAAGGTCAAACGATGAATTTAGGAACGATGCACGAGTACAATGCTCAATTACGCAAAAAATGTTTTCTTTCAAAAAAATGTGCATGAAGTGCCTCAACTTGCCTGTTCAATGAGTTTGGATTTCTACCCTAGACACCGCGATCATAAAATAACATTCACATAAAAATGCTATAATCTAAACTTGAAAAATTCTAAGAAAAACGACAAAATAGTAAATATTTCTCGTCCGCGAATAGGTCTAGTTTTACAAACTTTCTAGAATAAAAATGAACTACGAATGTGTTCATCCAACTTTGTACTACATATTTTATTGTAATTGCTTGAGAGTTGAATATGATTATATGGATTTTAGTCCTAGATTATGTATGAGTCTGTTTAATGATGAGTCTTGTGACTCCAACACAAAATATACCACAAGGCCAATATGCATAAGGTTCATGTCTTACATCATGCACCATCATCATCATCGCCCTTTAATAAACAGTAATAAATGCGCACAGGTAAAAACATAAGATAATCACATATTCATAATCTCACCTACAACAATAAATTCCCCCTCTACTAACAATGCATCGCATTTACATTACATGTAATTCTGAGATGAGAATATTAGGATTCACCTCAGGTTTACCACAAGATTTTGATTACGCATGCACACATAATGTTATGTATGTTTGAGTGTGACTTCATTCAGACTGTAATCAATGATCGCATATTAGTTGCAGCGCAGGAGCAAACATCTACAGCGTCACCTTCAACCTTTGCACAATATTACAAAAAAATCTTTAAGAGAGAAACCGAAACCTTTTGACACCTTATATATTACAACACCTGACAATGAGTACGAAAGCGAACAAGTGCGGATAATGCACAAAAAGGCACTGACATTGAAATTAAAACTGAATAGCTGTCCCACTTTGAAGTATGTATATTTTCGACTTCATGCATTTTCTATGTGTACATCTCATTTGTATGCAAACGTTCCTTTCCATCGCATCGTATCTTATAAAGAACTACCACTTATTTCTCCTCAAGAGTATTTTTGAAACGTGAGCTAGCTTCATATCAAGTAATGAGCAGAATTGCTCTGAACTTAGTAACGCAAATGATGCTAAAAATATTTCTCATGTTGAACAAATTCATTTCTAAAAGTATCGCATTGCCATCAGTTTATACAGTTTACGAGGTAATAGTATTTTAGCACCAAAAACTCTACTTGATGCACAGGAATGTGAAACGTTAGCACATTTTTTCTTTCCTCGAGAGAAAAAACTGTTTGCTAAACTATTCCATTCATTTCATGTTAGGTGGCCCAACAGTATTGCAACTGCAGCTCCAATGCAGATCTTTGTAACGAAAATTGAATGCAACAAAAATGCACACGATGAAAATTTTAAAAGAAAGCCGACTTGTATGAATTGTCTCAGACCGACCAAACTGAGTTAGCATCAATGTCATACCGATGTCCATAGAAAGAATTTGTTCACGATGCTCCTCGGTTTGGTTGTTGTATTGTGATATGTCAAAAGTAAAACCTGGACGTGTTAGGTTTAATATTTTTGAACCAAAGGAAAGCTGGGTTGTTTTAAAAACGCTACCTGTGTCAATATGCCAAAGCATTTAACAGACAGAAGACGCTTGTCCTCTGCGCAGCAGGGCTTCCTTGATGATACGGTATTAAGGTTGCATGCGAGCAAAAAATGGCTGTCATGTTATGTCCATCAATTTGGATTCCACAAAAAAATTGACAGGAACAAGAAAGTTGTAAATGGCCTGGGAGAAAAATTATTATGACCTCTGGACACACCAACGCAACGCTTCTCCATGTTTCCATTTTAGTGGCGTGGTTTCACCCTCCCACAGACATCTCGCTCTAAATTTCGTGCCAATTAAGAAGACTCAAACGAAGTCTTGATGATGATATTTACTTTTTAAACTGTTTGGCTTACCAAATACGTATCTTAATGGTACAATTTTCTCAAGAAAATGGTTCGTTTAGTGCATTTTAAGCCCACAGTATTTGATTAAATAGCTACTCATATGTATGTACCCTATTAAAATTTTCTCTGGAAATTTATGAATTCCTGCCATTTTGAGACTGAATTTGTAGCGCCTTGTTACTTGCTGCATGCGATGCAACCATAAAAACCTTTTCTTTTTCATGGGAAATAAATTCACAGCCCTCCCAAGAGACACACGTGAACAAGACATCCAACAATGGGAACTATACGTACATTATGTATTTTCAATGTGTAAAAGCCACCCCTTGCAAATAATATGAACTGAAAATAATTGTATACACTAGTTCAATAATATATAGTTTCCCTCTTCCTAAATAATATTTCTCCTGCAAGTCAAGTGAACCAAATTTATGCCATAAAAGTTCATTGATACTTTCCCCGATAAAGGTTCCGGCAAGTCCCTTCAATTGATTTTGCACAAAGTACAAGGAGTGTGGACAAACTGACTGACTGAAAATTGATACTGCCCATTACATTTTAATCAGGGTTGGGGCCATGCGTCAAGAATATTTGTGCGTGTATGTAAAAACCATACTACATTCAATTCCACATACGCAACTAATAGATAATGCTCAAGGCTGCATGCGCCTGTCTGACAAAGTGGATTTATTGCTCACAGAGATAGATTGAACCAGTAATATGATATATGAAGTACAGCATATAATTTTATTAGGTTCGGAATTACTAACATCATGTATTCTTTCTGACGATGTGCATCAACGAAAAAGAGCCAGGAAATAGCCCATGGAGAGATGGAGCGAGATAATGTGTTTTTACTTTATATTATGCATGTGGAAGTGAAGATTACATTTTTTGTATACTAACAAATAGTTTACTCATACGAGTAGAAAATTTACACAAGCACTACATCCGAACCGCATGATTAGGCCCCTTTTCACCGCTACCCTACTAGTTTTTCTTATATTCATATATATTCATATTGCAAATGACGGTATCATCAAAAAATATCTACCATGATAATAATATATTGTGCTAATGTACATACATCCAACTTCATTAGTCCAGCTAACATAATAAGGTGATCGCACGAATGGCGAACAACCCGTGACCGTGAACCGTGAAAGTGTAGCCAATTTATCAAGGTGCCTTGTTATTTTACCTTAGTTCTTGTTTATAAACATATACCTTGTAACATTTTCCAGTGCAGTGCTGTTACTTCCCCGATTGCTCATTGTCTAATATCGGATAACATCAGCAGCAGGACAACACAATGCCCACATATCACACATGACATATCTCACATGAAAATGATGATTGTTACACGGTGCGGTGTGAGTATTCTATATACCATACGAAGCCCTCACACATCAATTCAACACATAAATGAGCTTCAAGGCAATTTTTTCTCTCTGGACTTTTCTCGCTCGCCTCACCTCACTTAAACCAACGACACATATGAGTAATAATAACAAAATATCTGAAAATTACCTTGTCTTTTGGGATCAGTTTTTGTGAACATGCAAGCACAACAACACACACATATAATATTGTTAGTTGCATAAGCGGTTCATATAGAATTCATGGAGAATAATAAGTTTATTGTAAGGTTGGAAGTAGAAAACATAGTATCTACCCAATGGTATTGCTTTTCACTCCTCATTCTAGTTACAATTCATCATAAATTCAATGTACACAAGATAGTGGTAAAAGATAGAGTGGGTGAGAGTAAAAACTGAGTTGGAAAGTGGAGTATTATTTTCTCTGAGAAACTAGTGGTATAACCACTATTATCACACCGGGGAAGAAGGTTTTTAGGTACGCCGTGTTGGAGAGAAAAGTGGTTTATATCAACTCTTGTGTATAAGATGGATTGCATATATAACAAAAAGGAAAAAGTATGGATAATGATTTTAATGGGATCCCGGAGAAACCTCTGAGTCATACTTTCCCGGTGAAGAACATGATTGTTGGATATGTGTATGAAAGGAATAATAAAAAGAAAGAATAAGAAGCAGCATGAGATGGAGAGGGGGCACAAAGGAGGACAGTCACGGTAAAAGACGCTACCGACAATGCACCAGGTTTTTTCTCTCTCGATAGGGGCAAATGCAAAGTGCAACATTTTCCGTCGTAGGAAGAGAAAAAAACGACATGCATGTTGCATTAGTATGTACCCTCATATCAATAACACCGCTTTTGTGACCCAAACACCAAAATTGTTTTATTTTCAAAGAGAGAACTGCACTAAGCGATGTAGGATTTTTGTATTGGTACGTGTATGCTTCAGAAATATGTCTACTGAATCTAATGCATAATATATTCTCATAGAGCTATTTTTCTTTCCCAAAGTGAGACACAAATACAAAGCTGTCTGGAAGACAGCTTCTGTTTTTGTTCTCTTACTTGAAGTGATGGTATTTTTAACTTTGGCATTTCTAATTTGACGAAGTGAATATTGTATGCATATTGATTTTGAAAAAAGGAATAGTCTTCAATAGATGACTGGAATATATTTTAACTTGTTTTGCAGATGTTGAAATTAGATAGAAGAATTTTGGGGAAATGATAAAGATTTCTTGCCAATACCTATTTGCAAGCTGCGGTACTAGTTTTTTAAAAAAGTTTACCAATAACTTGAAAAAGTAATATACTATTACTTCCTCAGCCTCAAATGAAAATTGTAACTGATATTTTCCCTTAGCACTAATTACGGGCATTATAATACATTATTAGAAGAACAAATAGTACACCACCTAGGTACTTTCCTATCTGTACTGCCTACTAAATGATATTGCTCTCACTAAAATTTCGTCATCTCACATCCCATGACTCACGATTTCGAAATTGGGAGGAATATAAAGAGCTGTTTTAACATCTTGTCCAGAAAATACTGTAGCAGCTATCAATACAAAACTAGTGAGTTGAGTCTGTGGCAAATATAAAAAGAGGATACCTAGTTGCTTCCGAGTCAGGTACAGCGATATTGGGAGGGAGGGTTCTTACATATTACCAATTTTTCTTAGTTTCTCTCTTTCTTTTTTCGGTATGGGATCAAGGAAAGTCACCTTTTAAGAAATATATTATGGGTAGCAATAACATTACGGCAAATAGGCAATGCATTTCGAACATGCTGAATAGATCGCATCACGACGATGATGATGCTCATCTACAGAATGATTGTCCTTCCTTTTACCTATCCACTTTCACTGTATATTATTATTGCTTCTCTTCTCCACTCTGCTGTCGTGTCATCTGGAAAATGGGCTAAAATAAGGAAGAAAGTTTACTTTAGAGGCTCTTCTGCCACCACTCACTCCTTGTTCAGTAAAGCAGAGAAAGAACAAGTAAAAAAGTAGGAAAACGTCCAGAGGAAGGAACAAAATGACAATAACGTCATCTTAAGGTAAAGACCTTTTCCCCACCACATGTAACGAAATTCGGATGAACGTATTCTCAGTCCAATGAAACATGAATCATGGGGAAAAAAGAAGACACAGAGATGTTGAAGAAGAAGAGAGAAATATCACAGAGAAGCTATTTTATCATTAGTCAGGCAGGCAAAAGTAGGAAAGTAACAACGATACAAAAAAATAATATAGAGACAAAGTTCGCTTTATTGGCTTAGTTTGGCCAAAGGATGAGTCATCCTCCTGAAGTGAGAGAGAAGTAGCATAAAAAGTGTACAAGTTTGTTATTATTATGCTCTTATGATGAGGAGGGGTTGTGCTCGTTGAAAAAATCATTGTAGCTAGTACTCTAGTCTGCATGGTTCCTTCCTTCTACCAAGCAACAGCAACCTTGTGTAATAATAGGTGGGGGAAATGCAAGGTTGCCAGAAGGAGGAAGAAAGTAGAAAATACATTGCCCATTACAAGTCAATGTGTATTCATCCTTTTTACTTCACTAGATTATTATTGCTTTTTCTGTCAGATACTTTCACTTGACTTTCTTGAGTTTGGAAAGTATAATAAAATTCTCAAACAACTCTCTTGCTCACCCTGTTGGATTACTAGCATTCAAAAAGATGACACAGTCTTTAGTTGTACCCTAAACCACACAATCAAAATGGATTAGTTTAAGATTTCGTAAGATAACCAGACGAGGATTGCGTGTATTTTACATGAAAAGCATTGGAGTATGAAAAAGAGGCAAACAGTTTTTCCCTGTTGAACGCATGTCCATGAATTTGTACTATTTATCGATGACTAATACTCGTAATTTTTTTTAACATGTAAGGTTTATTGGAGGATCAGGGGTTTCCAATTATTTGCCTATTTCCGAGCTTTCATGTGTGCAGTTAGAGTCAGAGGAGATATCATTTCACTGTGTCTTAATTGGGATGGATATTCAGCCTTTCTCATCAAATTAACAGCAGAACGAAATGGTTGCTTTTCCTCCCCCAATTTCCGTCTCATCTGTTTACAGCGTAACAGTATATTGTGCAAGGAACTCGACCTTTTCTCAACACAATCAGTGGAACGTAATGTAGGGAACGTGTAATAAAAACAAGAGCATTCATTTTGCTAAATAGTTGAAATGTTAGGATGAGGCCGTACCGTGATCTTCCCCAATCTAATGTGCAGTTATAAAGAGGAGTATCTTGTACAAAAAACTAATGTAGTAAATAAAGATGGATAGATGACAGTGTGTCTGACTGTATTGTGGTCTGGTCTGTCTGGAAAAGAAGGGCAGTGATATGAATGAGAGGGAGAGTAGAATAATGATGACGTGGTCATGTCATGTCATTCCCAATCAATGAATGCATCCATAAAATTTACGGTGATATAGAGTTAGAGGATAGTCCAACTAGTCAGACAGGAAACCTAAATTACCAAGTTTATCAGTGTGGTAAATGATTTGATATGTTGCATACATACACGGTATCAGTGCATGTAATTCAGTGTTTCCTAAACTAATAAAAGTTTACTTGTTTAAAGCTTAAAGTTATCATTCTCAAATTACTTGTTAGTTATGTACATAGACAGACACAATGTTTACTCATCAAACTTCCTTTGGTAATTAGTGGAGTGGTTTAATAAGGTAATAATAGCACATTTGGTTGTTAACAAGCTAATTGAGACAAAGGATGTATAAAAACCAAAATGCTCACAACTTCCATATCAAATGTGTAAGCTGAATCCGTAATGGAAAATATCGTTGAGACGTTGGAATTGCGTATTGCACAGATCAACTGCATAATGCCCTTGAAAGCAAGCGCTTACAGCGTTTGACAAAAAAGCGACTATGAAAAAAGGAAAATCTAACGACTATTAAATGAGCAAATTCTATTTCAACACACGTTTTATAATGATTTACATATTTCGCAATTCAATGTTTTAAAAACATCAAACGACTTAAAATAGAATATAACTATCATCAAATGTTTCACCATTTTGGCAGATATTTCGACACTGTATGCGTCACTAAATTCTTGATGTCAGTTAAACTACAGTTTAATTGCTAAAATTGCATTAGTACTACCATTACTAGCTTTTATTATGAACATTTCTCTGCAACACTAATACTTTATAAAGGCATGTTGTACATTTTTACAGCCACTTTTCTGCGGTTTGAAAATTACATTCATGCATTTGTACAACATCATCATCTAATCGCATTCACATTTTTTATTGCCGATAGTTTTATTGGAAGAAAAGAGACTTTGTTAGTCCCCTTAGTTGAAAAATTACAATAAATGTGCACTATAAAGTATATGAAAGCAATGCAATGCGGTTGTGTGCACGTTCCATTTTTTTATGCCTTTGCGATTTGCCAGATCATATGAAAGTGCTTACTTCAGATTTGCGATGAATCTTCTCTGTCCCTCTTCCCTCCAACTTGACATAAAATATACTTTGCCGTTAAGTGCCACTGGTGATAAAGTTACTGACTGGCAAAAAAAGAAGAATTTTTCAACAAAAGCGCAAGAGTATGTTTCTCCGAACCAGAAAAATTGTATCAAGGAATTCCAGACAGTTTCTGTAAAACATCTTATGTCCGTATTGTATATATTTAACTGTCTGTAAGTGAAAAGTCAACTGCTGCTCCGCGCACACGACAAATGGAAGCTTATATACAAAAAAATAACCTAAAGAGTTAAAAATCTTGTGAGTTATTTTACAACTTGACATAAAAAGGCTATATCACTTCTTTTCTTTTTCATTTGGACTACTACCACTGCACTGATACAGCCTGATAATGTTCAATGATGTTCCTCTCCAAAAATTGTCTTAAAAAAATTCCCAAACCATAGAATACATGAATACCTACAGTTTGAGCATTTGGAAAAGTCCCGACAAAAAAATTGTGCAAGTAGTAAAAATGCGAGTTATTCTACTTCTGAGTATTCACCCAGCTCCCAAATGTCTATACTCCCCGGAGACCCAAGTCCACAAGTCACCATGTGCAAGCATAAGTACAAAAGAACGATCATCATGATAATCATCATCTCCTTCACATTGCGTACTCTCTCACTCTCTTTTGGTAAGTATTCCTAAAAGTCTTGTATTTTCATGTAAAGAGCTTTAACTACTCTTCTGGAATAAATGGAATATAAAAAGTGAGCTCTGCGTCTGGTAGAATAAAAAGGAAGAACAAGGAAGCAAAACATAACAGAAGAGGAGCAGCGACAAGGAATATCTTCTCTAGAGAGAATAGCCCTTGATCTCTGATACAAGAAATGATATTACAATCTTTGAACAGTACAAATAATATTATATTTAGTGAATACGCTAAGTATGTAGTATGTAGCATGTACCCATTCTTTGGAAATATATGTACTGGAGACAAAAAAATAGAATCAATAGGGCACTGGACTCATTCCATTCTTCTCTGCCATGCCACTGCTGCCAAAAATATAGGCTACTGAACTCTACTGCCACCCACTCCCCACATATTTTCCTTGTTCTGTTTCTATTCATTCTTATAAATTCACTTTTTATCTCTCTCACTACAAATATTACAATGATATGGATGAGCTCAAACAACCGCTCTTCTTTTGTGCTTCTTCTTCATCTTATATACATATCCAATATTACTTTCAGTCGAGATAAAGAACATTAAACATTTTTTACACAAGAAACAATTTTTTTGAGCAGAGTAAAAATGTTCTTTTCTATGTGCTATGCTTGCATTACACAAAATGGAAAAAATATTGTGTCATCATATATCCCATGTCTTGACTCCACTCAACTCTCAGTTTTTTTTCTCTCTTTCTTGCTTGTTTTGGTCTTTACTCCTCCACGTTCGTTCACAGTCTCACAAAAAGTGGACTTGTGACTTCTTGTGACTACTCTTCTTTATGTGCGCCTTTTGCAAAAACAAAGTTAGTCGGGGCAGTCAGCAGTCATATTGTGCGTAACTTTTTATTTTTCGAATACTTTGGTAATGCTTTGCTTTAAGACCTTAACCAGCAGACATGTTTATGTCCCAGTCCGTTATGGAGTCACAACTGTCAACTCTACTATGCCATTACAAATGTACACATGTACTTACCACTGATTAAATTCTGCTTACTACTTTACTTAACGGTGACGGCATGTTGTTTTCAGTCGTGCCGTTAGTCGACCAGACTTTATCCACGCGAGCCACCCAAGAATATTTTCGCCATATTTCATACAATAATATTATCATCTACAAATTGCACAAGCCAACATCTTGTTTTCATTACTTTATATGGACCCGTTAATAGTACGCAGTATACAAGTCAAGTTGTATAATCATTATAATCCTGTCTGCTATGTATGAAAACTAGCCAAACTCCTGAAGACCATTTGCGAAAGAAGTTAAGTATTTTTATTGCTAGTATTTTGGAACATTATTATGGGAATTCCATACCAATGGTGTAGACGTACCAATATGCGAAAAACTGTTTGTTGCTCTTTCTTAAGATCGTGAGACAGTCTATTCGCCTGTGTCGTTCCGCATTTGACAGCACAAATATTGGTGTTGTCGTCGTCTGTTTGGCTGTGGAATGCGAATCATGCGACATCACATGGCCATATTGCTCTGATGTTTTGGTCTTTATTGTGTCTTAATTTCCTAATTTAGTTCACCGGGCTTTCAACCACAGTCTCAATAACAAGCCAAGCCAGCAACCATAAGAAAATGGAAAATTATGGGCGTAAAGAAAATTTTGCGTACTTTACAAGTAAGGTCATTTAGCTTACAAAAGACGCAGTTCCAAAGGAAATTGAATTATAGAGCAACATTTTTTGGCTTTGACCCACCTTGGATTTCATGTTCTGGAAATTTGATTTTTGTCTTATCTAGTGTTAGGCCGTCATGGACAAACCCTAATTACAAAGTTTTGGACACCTTCATCAAACATCGTGGGCACCTGGTGCCGACAGGTGGGAATCCACGAAATTTAGATTTTTGCAATACGAGTTATCCAAAAATTCTGGAACTTGGTAGGTACATTAGGGGTGCTTATACACTATACCACGTAAAATATCTGAGCGAAAGCTTATCATTCACTGTGACAAAAAAATTAAAATCGAAAAAATTGACGTTTGGAAATTTTTATGGTGCATATTTTCTGCCGACCGAGACAAACTAAAACTTGCGCCATTAACAATTTTTCATGTACTATCTAGTATTGAAAACCGTTTGTCGATTCATAAAGGTGCTAAAAAGAAAATTGAAAAAAATCGATTTTTTAACCCTAGACTTTATCCAATATTTCGATCAAAAAA
>JAQFXM010004712.1:0-16502 GCA_034693345.1 Entomobrya multifasciata
TCGCCAGAGTATGATCTAACTACGACAGAAGGTCAATTTTCCGAAAAATATATTAACCTATTGGTGTCATTTGCACGAGATGGGTTCGTCAGTTTCAGCATAATAAGCAATTTTTTTACATTATTCATTTTGCATCATTAAAATATTCCTTCAAAAAAACTTTAATTGGCATACAGAAAACCAACTCCAACATGGGGTACGGTGAAAACCTTGAAGCCCTTTACTCTTAACATTGATGACAATGAAAAGGAGACCCCAATAAGGTGGTATGTTATTGATGAGGACACCAAGGTTACCACAGAAGACCCATTTCAAGAGAGAACAGATTTCTGGGAAAGCTTGCCTTTACGCGAACTGGAAAAGGAGGACTATCCCGATGAAAAAGACGAACTGTAAATTCAGGTAAATGTGCACTACATCTGGATGAAATGAAATGATTTTTAAAGACTTATTTTGGCTTATCCTTATATTGCATTTGAAGTTGTCCAAGCTTATGATGTATAATTAACAGCATATGATAACATGAACAACTTTTCAGAAAAATAATTAAGTGAAAATTAAAAAGATTGTTTTAAAATATGACTGTTAAAAGTCCATATTTATTTAAGGCACACAAAATGGCATTAGCATCATAAGTTATAAATGATAAGATAATTATTGAGTTTTCTAAAGACGAGTGATTTGCAAAAAAGTCTTTGTAAGCTTTTGAAAATAATGTGGATGATTTTGTTTTCAGTTTACACGATGGCAAGACTACTAATTATGTTCCTTTCCATTCAAATGAAACAAGTGGGGATACAATTTGAAATTTTGTTGTCAGAACACAGTAATGATAACGTTGAACAAATTGTAGATGCATATGAAAAACTGCAAGCAAGGGTTGAATCCGCTAATTCTTACTCTGAAGGATTACTCTTGGCTACTGTAATTGTTCGTATTATATCGAATTTTCCTGGGGTATTCCGAGACAAAAATTTATCACTACATGGAAGATTGTATGCTGGGCTCATTGTTGGGTTCTTGAGTGGTTTCCTTATGACAGCTTGTGATTTGCCGAAACGGGTAAATTAAGTGAATGGACATATCCTCCACGATACTTAATCTTAAAATTTACCCTCTTGGGTCATATGGTTTGTAATACATACAAGTACCTTAATGCAAACAGGTTCGAACATCTTGTCATAAACTTCGTCAACGTCAACTTTCACCGGATGACAAGTTTCTGCTCTTGTCGTTGTCCCAGGAAATCGAAGTGGAGCATATGGCATTCTTTTGTTCTTTCTTTAGCTTAACTTATAGTTTTGTTGCATCAGAACATTCCTATCAATTCAAGTTGTTTAGATCATGTAATGATATAGAGTACTTCAATCCTCACTAAAACTGGTTAATAATAACTTGTTTTTGATAGATGGCTGGAATCCTTACGACCTATGGTGTAATAGTATTTCAAATGCCATATCAAAATATGTAGCTTTTATGCTTATGACCAATGTATCTTAACAGAGTTGCAAGCTTCACATAACGTACGCTCTATACCTTTGTTTTTTTATGTTTTGAAATTACTAAAATTATGATTATACTTTGTATTTTTCGACAAAAATTAAAAACGAAAAACTATGTAGCATAATTTTTCATTCATAGATATATAGTGTTCATAGATAAATAGATATAATTTGCCATTAGTTAAATTTTGAATAGGTCAAAATTTCATGTAAGCGTTGGATAATAGATAAACGTTTCCAAATTGGACTTTCCCAAGATGACAAATTTTTACTAACCACTTTTTCACAAGAAGTGGACTGTGGTGAGCCGATTGGCTTGTCTTGTTCCTTTTTCACTGTCACTTATAGCTTTGTTGGATCAGTGAGTTTATAGTGATAATTCATGTTGTTATATGATTGATTATCCATAGGGTATATTTTTTTACACCTTCATTTAAATATTTATGTACCTAATTTGTATTTCGTAGATGGTTGGACTATTGACAACGTATGGAGTAATTGTTTTTCAAATGCACAAATAAAACATTTTAAAAATCGTGGGCTTATATTATAATTAGATTTTTTTAAATTTAATAAATCTAAAAGCGTTGAGTTGAATAAGTTTAAATTATTTTTTTGTAAATTATAAATTATTAAAACAAAATCAAGCATTTGCATAATGCCTAGTAAATGAAATTTGGATTGGGTCGCTATTACTGCAGCACATCATTGTCATCGAGTTTGTTTAACAGTTTCTTCTAATTACCTGCTTATTTATTTTTCAAACAAAAACTTTGGCACAAAGTCGGATCTGTTGCGTGAGATAAAAAGCAATACTAGTGTTAGAATTTTGATTGTCAGTGAATCATACCAAAATGTCTACAAAAACTAAATCAGCTTACTCCAAAAGTGTGAACTGTCTCATAACTCCATAATATTCAATTAAATATGCTGATGATTATTTAAAAGATTCATATCTTCCCACATTTCTTAACATAATGACCATCTTCTCATAGTCCCATTTAAATTGAAAACCAATAAAAAAACTCGAGAATACTACCTGGTCACCAACAAGTTTCAACAATTATTAGTTTGCGCATTTTTTCAATCAAGTTTATTTCTTACACAGTTTAGCTATTTTGTGTTCAATTTCTCCTCACATTTTGATTTGTCATCTGACCTTTCACAACTTTTACGAACTGTTGGAAACGTAACAACTTGCATCACTGCTTGTCTTGGCAGTAAGCTAGTTTGGTGTCATCAAAACGACATTTTACAACTGGCACAGTCGACAAGAGTGCAAGCCAGTTTTCCCAACTCAAAACTCTTGGCATTCAGAAATGTCAAAGGGTTCATTGTACCATTTAAATTTAAAAGCAATGAAAAAACTCGAGAATACTACCTACAATAGTCACCAACAAGCTTCAACAATTAGTTTGCGCATTTTTTCATTCAAGTTTATTTCTTGCGCAGTTTAGCTATTTTGTGTTCAATTTCTCCTCACATTTTAATTTATCATCTGACCTTTCACAACTTATACGGACATGACAGTTTGAAACGTTACAACTTGCATCACTGCTTGTCTTGGCAGTAAGCTAGTTTGGTGTCACCAAAAAGAAATTTTACAACTGGCATGTCACAGTCGGCAAGAGTGCAAGCCAGTTTTCCCAACTCAAAACGGATGGCATTCAGAAATGTCAAAGGGTTCATTGTGACATTCAGTATTTTTGCATATTTTTTTTTAAACTCTTTTTGTTCTTTGGCTAGATGATAGCCATGCCTTAACACACGACAAAAATTGTGCCAGGATTATTAATTTGGCTCCTCCAGGACTTTTTAAAACGATACTTTTGATTTGCATCAAAATTTTTGGAAGTAATAGTAGCACAAAGCAGTGAAATTCATATTTTCCCACGAGTTTGGGGGATGGTAATATCAATTCAACTGAAAGGGTTAGCTTTGCAATTTGAACAGTTTCTCCTAAATGAAAATTGGTGTTCACTGGAGAAAGTTATTAAAAGATACAGGGGTTTAAAAGATAGCGTAGAATTGTGCAATAGCTTGACTGATGAAATATTGCTTGCTAATTATCTAAGCTTGGTAGCTATACTAGCTAATTTGCCGGGGGTTATCCGAGATGAAAGTGAGGACAGAGCTGGAAGGATTTATCCGCTTGTAACATTCATTCAAATTGCAGTATGCATGGTAATTGCTTGTGATATGCCGAAAAGGGTTAAAAATTCTCTGAAAAAAAGGATACACCAGATACGAATGCAAAGAAATAATGGATCGTTAGTACTTTTGAGTCAAGATGATAAACTAATGTTGTTAGCACTGTCACAAGAAATAGAACTAGAAACGGTAGGATTCGCATGTTCATTTTTTACATTAACTGCATGATCGGTAAAGTATTTTTGTACTAAGAGATTAATTTTTTAATTCGCTTAGTTTTTATATGATATTTTTATGAATAGATGGCAGGACTGTTGACTACATATGGAGCATTGGTTTTCCAAATGCAAAAGTAGTTTAGGTTTCGAGAGAAGTATTGTTTGTAGTTATATTAATTAGTTTCGTCTATAAATATGTATTAGTAAATATTTATTAGCAAAATTAGCCGATACTGACATGTCATGGTCCCAATAAGCGAATTCGGATGTTTACTTATTTCAATGGGAAAATGGATACTCGATGACACAAACTATTCATTTGTACGCTAAATTAAGCTATGGCAACTACAGATAAAAAATCCAGCAGCAATCCAATGTGCAAAACTTACGATGGCATGTTGAAATCCTCAAGTTTTAGCAACGCTATTTCTACGGGCAACAATTTAAGGAATGAACATGCTGATTTAGAAGTAGTCCCTTCAACTTTCACCGCAAATCCGTTTCTAGCATCGTTCTTTAATTTCTTTTTTTACTTGGCTTTAATACCATTTAAAACGGTACTAGATCAAAATAAGAAAGAGTATCAACTAAAAACCTATTGTGTGCATCAGGTACTATAAATAACAAAACAAATTATTCTTTTAAAACAAACAACTCAATAATTTTTTATTAACTTAACAGGTAATCTGCGCTATTTCTCATGTCGGTACCATTTTATACGTATTTTCTGTTGTATTTGAAGACTTTATTCAAATCCAGTCTACTAACGACTCATCAAGTCTCATAGCCATTTTTTATTTTGTAAGCACATTTGGTGGTATGTGTTCTATGCTTTGCATGACATCCATAGTTTGGAGGAAAAGAGACAAGTATCTTCAAGTCATTGAAAGCACACGCCTGACGTTCCAGAGTGGAAAAGAAGCCATTTTCAAGGCCATTCAAATTCTGGTAAAATGTGAAACGTTATCTTTAAGTTCTTTAATTTAAAACAGTATTCAATTAGTGTTTTGTAAAACAGGTACATGGGACACTTATAGCAGTCTTCACATTTTTTGCAATTAACAACTGGATTTTGGTGGCGACGGCGGGTAGTTATGAGGAGAGAAAAATAAGATTTTTGCAGAGAGACGCCTCTTTCGAAAATTTCAGTAAAGAAGAAATCAACCTCTCAATTGGAAATAATATAGAAATTTTGAAGCATATTCTGCAATACTTGTCTCTTGCGTATTTAAGTCAAATGTACGTTATAGGCCAAGGGGTTCTTTTAATCTTGGCTATAACGTTGCTTTGTCAAAGTATCGAATTTCGACAAGAAATGAAGCAAGATGGTTTTGAAAAATCTTATGGTGTTGACCAGGGGATCTTAAAATACCGGAAACTGAAACACACAACCAATCTCATTCGAAGGGTTTATGGAGATACGTTGCTTGGTTACTACTTATCTACTGTAGCGTATTATGCGGAAGCTTCCTATATTTTACTTGGAACACGGGGACAAGCGGAGAAATATTTATTGGCATATTTTACAATTAGTGGAGTGATTTGGCTTATAGCTGCTGAATTTCATAATAGTGTATGTAGCTCATTTTAATTATCAATTATGTATCTAGAATCTCTAAGTCATTTTATCTATTTAAACCTTGATTAGGTAAAAACTACAGTATTGGAATGGGTGGAGTTCCATATCGACCGTGGAGACATTTCTTATGACTGTCGCTTACGACTTCATACCATTTCCGGGGAAGTTACCTCAGAAAACTCCAACGGGATTGCGTTATCAAATAAATGTTTTTCAGTGACTTACAATCATGTGGCCTCGGTAATATAATTGAAATATTCTGTTTACTAAATGAGTTTCCATACTAAAAATTAGCTTCATTATTAACTTTTACTTAGATGCTAGGACTGGTTGTGACGTACGGAATAATTGTGTTTCAACTTCATCAAAGTCAGAACACAAGCTCTTTTGAACATAATTAATAAAGATATTAAACGTTTCGAGACCCAAGTTTGTGTGAAGTCAATCAATTATATTTAATTACTTATTTATTTGAGCAAGAAAGATGAGCACCACGCCTATAGTATATTATAGTCAATGAGAAAACAGTTTGTTAAGCGAAAGCACAGAGCTAAGAGTTTTATTCTTCGGTCCGTTGCATTTTTATTTTATACCAGGATTAACTGGGATGGTATAACTAAACCAGTCAATGTAAAGTTGATAGTTTTCTAAAAACTACTTTTTAACTATTATGGGTGAAATTATAATGGACATGATACCATTGGATGAAGTGTAAACTGGTCAAAACAACAAGCTCTTAAGAGAAAGTCCATTTCTCGTACCTTTCTTTAACTTTTTTCACTACTTTCTCCTGATTCCATTCCAAATCACTTTAAACACTGACAAAAATCTTTACCAGTTAAAATCATCCACAATTCGTAAGGTAAACCGATATATTATGTACAATTTAATGTTTAACAGAATTATCACTTGGCCCCACTAAAAACAGTTTTAATCTTTTTTGTATTCTTTATTTTTAGATATTTTGTGGATTAGCACATTTGATAGTATTTGTGGTCTATGGCTATTCCACGGTATTTCTACTACTTTCCATCATTTCAAAGGAGCCAGCCATTGTAATTTTGCATTTGACATAACGAGCAATTTATGCATGCTTGCTGCTTTTGTCATAATAATTAATTTGCTATGGCGACGACAAAAGGACTTTCTTCAGATTATTGAGTGCACTCGTTTATCAACGATGCAGCTAAGCAAGGGAAAGATTACTTTAGGATTTGTGGTATAAAAATTATATTACATTACATTTTCAATTTTGTTATTGGTCATGTTTTTATTTGTTTCATTTCGTAAACAGATTTATGCTGCACTATTCATGGCACTCGCGTCTCTCAGCATTGTTAACTGGTGTGCGGTAAATGAGCACAATCATTTCGATATTTTTGCATTACTCGAAAATGATAGCACAAACTTGAACATTGACGAAAGCGAGGAATAGGACCCTTTAAAAAAATGGCCGCATTTAATTATTCACGCGTTTTTCTTATACACAAGCATATTTCACTTGATCGTTGAAGGAATACTTTTCGTTGTCTCACTGTCTCTAAGACAACTTGGAAGAGAGTTTGCTATGAAAATGAAAAATGACCAAGCTAATGGAGAAAGTGAAACTAGTGATGCAATAGACACGGTAATTTTAAAGTTATAAGGAGAAATCACAGAAGAATTGTATTTTCTTTTTGATTTTTAGGGAATTGCGAATTATCGAGAACTGAAACAAGTTTCTGAAACAGTTCGTCGAGTTTATGGGGCTCATCTTTTGGCTTGTTATATTGCATCTGTGTCATATTATGCGGAGGCTCCACATCTTCTTTTGGGAAAACGGGGAGATATTGAGAGATTCATTTTAATATATTTTCTGGCTAGTGCAGTTGTTTGGATTTTGGCTGCTGACTTTCACCACTATGTAAATCAGTTCTAAAAATCTTTTCACTTGCATTCAAATTTCCACCTTGATCTCACATAAACTATTTATATGATTTATAGACTCGGAATACAATGCAAAAATGGATACAGTTTCACACGGACAGCCCAAGCTTAACTTTGGAATATCGGTTGAAACTTTTGGCCATTTCAAATGATATACATCGTGATCCTATTTCACTTTCAAGCAAATATTTTCGTGTGACGTATGGACATATTGGAACGGTAAAAAATCGTCAAAATATTGTTAATCACGTAATTAGATTCCTATTTAAATGTATATATGTGTTATTTGTTTGTATAATTAATTAGATGGTTGGTCTTGTGCTGACGTATGGAATAATTTTGTACCAATTATGCCACAAGGATAATGAAATTACACATTGAAAGATTAACTATTCTTGAACCAAGACATCAAAAATGTTCATTTTAATTAATGAAAAAAACTATTTACTATGTTGACATCAGTGTTTTTGTGAATTTTTAATTTTCCTCATGTTAATATTTTCTAATCTCCTTCTCACGTTTTTCTCCTCATCGTACAAGTCGAGATCCTTCACGTAATACCATACTAAACCGTCAAATAAAGCACCAAGAAACATGAAGCCTAGTAAGAAATCATTTTTTAAAGTTTCTTCAAGATTAAACCCCGCATAAGTTCATATCATGATCCTCACCTGCTGCAAATAAATTAAACCAATATCGCAATTTCGGTCCATCGTACAACCAACAATTTCCCCTTTGCCCACATTTTGTTCCCCAAACCAGACAAGCAGTATCTGCGAAAAAAATAGAAAAACTGTATCATTAGCTACATTACTTACTGATAAATCATGCAACATAATATATTTTTTTAACCCACCAAAAATCTTTCCAAACAAAATTGGGCTTGGCAGCATAGCAAACAAGCTGACAAGAACCATGTTCAACCCTATCGCAAGTGACTTGTCCTTTGGATCCACACATCTAGCAATAACACAAAGAGCATTACTTCCCAAATTAAATTTTCTTCCGACAACTCCTTGCAGTTAGTTTACCTGTATGACACCAGCAGGTTTCCAATTCTTCCTGTACCATCCAGTAGTTTAATAAATCCATTTACGCCAAGAAAAATCAAAAAAGATTTAAAACAACCTTCGTTGCAAGTACCCACAGTCAACTCAGCATTCGGCTGTGTAACACAAGCACAATCAAAAACCGTTCCATTTCTCTCTAAAACGCCAGTACATCCTGCATGACAGGCTGAGTAATACACTTGATTGGTTTCCCGATGACAAACAGGATACACTTTGTTAGTCTTACAATTACAATCCAAATTACAGGCCACAGTTAAGTTCCACTCTCCCGTGACCATATTCTGTTGCCCAAAAGCTAGTTCACCCGGATCGCAACCCAGTTGGGTGTAGTAAATTTTACTAACGACCAAAACGATACCACCGACCACATTCCAAGCTGCTAGGAAACGAGCACTGGGCTGATATTTTGAAATGAGGGCCCCACTTGCCAGTAATCCAACAGCTAAAAATGCTAAACTGACTGCACCAGTAATTACCGAAGCATTCGTTGCAGTTTGCATGAAAATCGTTTCCAAATATTTTGGCATGTAAGTCCAATAACCAATATTAGCAAATAGATAGAATACACCTGCTAACGTGTTAAATAAATTGGTTTTATTTGTAAGCAGTCGTTTCACTTTCTTTGGCAATTCTGACAGTTTTGGTTTCTCATCTTGAATTTGAGTAGCAGCTTGTTTTCTAAGTTGAGTAGCTCGTGGAAGCTCTCGAGGAAATAAGGAGATGAGAAATGCAGCGAAGATCATAAATGTTCCGAGAAATGTCCAACCCAGCCACCACGCACCAAGCCATTGAGGATGCCCCACAGTAATGGTGGGTGTAAGCAAAGGGCTTATAAAGATTTTTAGACAAAATCCTCCCAAAAGAAAGCCAAAAGTTGGACCCAAAAGTCGCATGGATATTGTGATTCCTGCAACAATTGAAAAATACAAAATAAAATTAGCAGTTTAAAGATTTTTTAAATTTTTGTAGGCTTACCAATGACCATTGGAGTTTTCGTTTTCTTAATGTTATCATCTAAGTAGGGACCCCCCAAAGTGTAAAAAATTAATACACCGATTCCCAAAATAAACTGGGAAATGAAGATCAGTAGCATCGGAACTATTGAAGTATCTGATGCTTCACAATCATCCAGCTTTACAGATGGAAGGCCTCGTTTACACATTTGTATTTTACTTTTGGTCGATGATACAGAAGTCAAGTTATGGAAAATCGAAGCAGGTGTTGTTGAACCGACATCGACACGACTTCCGGTTTCGAAAAGGGCCGAATATTCCTTTGTTATACTTAAAGCACCATTTCCGGGGCCATATAAGAAATGTGGAGTGGCAAGCAAAAAACAACTGGCTGCTGACATGAGTACTCCAACCGCCATCCAATGCGGTCTATGTCCTTTACTGCCGTAATAGGCAAGCACAACTGCAAAAATTATTTGGGAGATTTCATTTCCTGTGAGCACGATTCCTGCAAAAAATACAACATATTAATCGTAATGTAATCGTAATCATCCATGAAGTCCGACATGATTATTACTAGTGCTTAATTAATAGTTTTTTGATTAAGCATTTTTTTAATGTTCAACTGACCTGTGGTTTGTGAACTAATTTTAAACCTCTTTTCAAGAGTGGTTATCGTTGAAGACAAGTAGGTAGAAGACATGACCTGTACTATAGCCAACATTGAGAATACTACAGTAAAGCTTTTCTTTGAAGCAAATTTTTGTAGCCATTGAGGATGATATGAAAAAATTCCACATAAATTATTCGGAGAAACTTCAGCGTAACTATCTCTTACCAAAGTTTTTAAGACTGGAGATTCTGTGGATATTAATGAAATGATCTCTTCGCCATTTCCTTTTTCACCACCATTTTCCAAGTCTTCGTGGTTATTTCTATATTCTTGAGCCATTTTAATCTTATTTTACTATTTTAAAAAACGAACTCAAAAGAAAGTGAATCTCATAATACTCTAAATAAGCTTGTTATTTCAAATTAAGGACAAGCTAGTGAAGCTGTCGTTAATTAATTGAGTGGATTTCTGTGTAGTTGGAGCAGTAAATTAAAACAACAGGCACTTGTTATGTGTGTGTATGTATCAATTCATAATCCATTCCATTCAGCTAGTCCACGAGCCTGACCAATAGATTAAAACCCAAAAATTGTCTCAGTCAGTTGAATTTCAGTTCAGAAGTTTTACAAACATTGTTTATTTTGTTATCATTTGGATCAAGCATACCGTATCGTTATAATGAGATAACAATTATTTTGATAGTCATAATATGTACGTAAGCATCATGTCAAAACGGAAAATGCTACATTAAATGAAGTAAAGATTGCATAATTCACAACACATGCGTATGTATATGTATGGCTTTATTTTCCAACAAACAATTTTTCATTTGAAAAATAAATACATCAGTTGTTTGCCTCACTTTGCTCCTCTGCCATTTGAAGCTGTGACTCAGTCATTTCCCCCTCCTCCTCTTCCACGTCTCCCTCCCCACTCCCGCGTTTTAACTGCCTCAAGTACAAGCCCACAATGATAAGGCAAGGAAGTCGAATTACAACGGCAACGCATGAAAGTGTCACTGTGGCAAGGGCCTCCGGCTTGGACATTTTGAAGCTCTTCTCGGCTTGATTTTCGAGGGATAAAACGGCGACAATTAAAACAAGGAAACAGACAATGATCTGGGAGCAAATGTAAACTATCCAAAATGTACAGTAGACTATACAAACAGCAGGATCCTCATCTTCCCTTGTGCCTGTTAACAAGCCGGTATCATGCCAAATTTCCAAGGTCATCAGGAGAACCATAAGGGTTGCAAACACGCCCGTCCCTTCCGACACTTTAAAAAATAATTTATAAATATTTTACATGATTGCATGCTTACATCTTTTTTACGTGTTTAGTTTAAATATCTTATTTATTGCTTACTAATTTCTAACTCCACAGTCTCATTATCCAGAATTAAAGACAGTATACAAGTAAGAAATAAAATTATTAGGATGATTGAGATGAAGCCCTGCAGAACCAAATGAAAAAAACTTAATATAATTTCGAATAGCCATGCTTTTTCTCTTTTGGGCTGAATTAACTTACAATATCCACCCACGCACAAATCCTTGCCATACCTCTTAATCCCCCAGATAACCCCTTTTTCATTCCGCCTTCCCCGTCACCTGCTTGAGTTACTCGGGTCATGACAGTTCGACCATCATCATAATCCGTTGCAACGGACTCTTCGGATCCCCCATATCCCCCTGGTGGATTTCTCTCTTGTTCCTTTTCCTTTTGTTTTTTTGGCATTATACTTATTTGGTTTAGTTACAAATTTTAAGCCGAATATTTTATTAAATTAAAATTAAAATAAACTCTTTTTACTCAACAAATATAAAGTTGGGGATAATGACAAATGTAATTTTAATTAAAGAAACAATTTCTTTTGTTAATTAAGCAATGTACGTAATTAAGCTCATGACAACTATTAAACATTCATTGGTTTCATTTTTGTTCTAGAACTACAGTACTTCTGAGGTCCACATGAATCATCTGACTTCGGTCGGTGACAAATAAATGTTCCAGTTCCGGACCCACTGTTGCAAATCCACCAGTTAATCTCACCATTACCTTGATATATTTTTGTACAATCAAAATGAAGACAAGACGAACAAAGAAGGAGATGATACTAAAACATAAAACTGCAATACAACCAGGGAATATGTAAACCGCAGCGTTGTAGATGAGAATCAGTGTGACGAAAAGTAGAGAAATACTGATGACTCGCCAGTATATCGCATGTTCTATGGCCATCACTCGTCCACATTCCTCCAATTAAAATAAGCAATCATTCATAAACAATTTCATAAGTTAAAGAGATGTTCCTTTTAATTAAATTTGTTTTCTTATTACTTGGTTTGTAGCCTTGAGTAGGCCAAAATCAAACCAGATATTCAGACTGAGAAAAATTACACAGAAAATTGTAATGACCATCGTTCCCTCTAGAAAATACCCGTTTATATAAGTGAATTATATTTTAATAAAAGATTGCATTAAATTTTGTCATGATTTTTGTGAATTCTTACCTACTTTGGACGGAGCTACCCCAATACGGGAATCCATGTACAATCGCATGATACTACCGATTGCGAACACGAAAAGAATAATGTTAAACGCCGCATATATCTATTTTGACAAAAGAGTGAACTCATCAGACTACAGGTGGGTGAATGCAAATAGTTTCTAAGATTTTACATGTATGTAAAAACTGGATGGAAGTAACCAAAATACTCACTAAATCCGCCCACGCAATAATTCTTGCTTTCTTCCTATACCTGTCTTCTTGATCTCGCAGTGACAGATCACGACTGGCATGATTCCTAACTGTTCCTCTTGTACATTGCGAAATCGAAACTTGTTCAGGTGATGTTGGTGAGGGTGGAGTTCTTTGTGGGGATATCTGAGAAAAGTTATTATTCTGCGGTATTGGTTGTTTCATTTCTTTTTCTCCGATACTTCAGTTTATTGAGTATTTAAATAAATTACTGAAGAAGGGTTCTTGGTATGGATGTTTGTAGTAATTTGATTGGCATTTCTACCAATTAAGTGAAGGTGTCCGAGTAAAAATAGTGACTGATATGAGTGATATGACTGATGAATTATCTTGCGTTGTGAAATAACCATATCAAAAAAAATTATTTTAAGTTTGAAGTTTAGAATTTATTCATATTCATAGCAACAAGGAAACCGTCATAATTTTGTTGGACTTTATGATTTGATCAATGTATACATTCAAACTCAAAAAATAAAGAAAGGCTGATGATAGCACTAAAATAATTGAAGTACACTACTTATAACAACACCTGGAAACTGGATAACGCCTTCGTTAAACACTATTACAAAAACGTTATCATAGTATCTGACAGGACATGGGTTTTTGATGAATTTACATAAAACACTCATTCGCATAAGGTGTAAGGAGGTAAAGGATCAGTTTGAATAAGCAAACTTGAGTGAAAATTAGCAAAATGAAAGTTTTAATAATGGAGATGGATATATTTAATACACCAGAAATGGAAGCCAAAATTTCTAGTAAAAAGTCGCCCAATTATCAGTATTTGGCCACGATCACCAAAAATTGCAACTTGAGTCAAAACAAAGTTGGCGTGTCATATTTTGCTACAATTTTTAATTGTATGTTTTACCTGTGCTTATCACCATTTAAAGTTGTCGAAGATCAGTTAACGGGGAAATGCATCTTTAAAAGCTACAAATTTCACAAGGTATAAAATGTTTCTTAAAAACAACCGAAGGATTTTATGATTAACTTATCTGTGTACTCGTTTTGCGATTTAGGCAATTTGTGGAATACTTCATTTTACTACCATCCTCGTCTACATAAATGACTACATGTCTAATCAGAACAGTTTCGATCTGACTTCTACAGACATTCCCAAAGTTATCAATTCTGTTGGCTATATCGCATCTGCGATGTGCTTGTTGAGTACAATTAAACTTTTGTGGTTTACTCAAGACAAACTTTTAGCCTTCATAAAAGGTTCTCGCATTGCACCTTCATCATCAAAATCTCGTCTCATTGTGCCCCTGAAAGTGTTTAAATTTTTTGTAAGCTAATTTATTAAAAATCAAAATTTTAATTCAAGAATTATGCTCTCAAGACTACGTCATTCTAATAGATGGCATGTGTATGCTTGACACTTCAAATTGGTCAAATGTATCTCACCGAAACATCAGCACCCATAAGCATTATGGCGGACACTGCAATTAGCTGGCTAAATTTTGAGGATACTGCTCACGATACAAAGAAAGAAATTTTTCATAAATTTTTAGAAGTTATTTTAACATTGGGATCAAGTCTATTCTCCATTTCACGGTTGATTATAGTTTTGCTGTCATACAACTATAAAATATTTGGAGATGAATTTGAATATTTCATGGAACACAATGAGTCGGTTGAACAAATCGTCAAAAGGGTGGATCATCTTCGATCAGTTGTGGAAATGGGAAGTGGCTTGGCAAACAATTTAGTACTATGTTTATACGTTGGGTTACTATCGTACTTGGCATATATTCCAGCATTGCAGTTTGAGAAAACGCGATTAGTCAAAAGATGGTATTTGGTAGCATCATACTCAATATTCGGGATATTTTTACTGATTGCTTGTGACTTACCAGCAAGAGTATGTATAGAGTACTTTGTATGTAATTTGTATATGTAAACTATTTATCTCAAGGCAAGTAATTTTTATTTTAAAGGTAAATAGATCATTGAGAAAATGGGTGGCTCGTAAACGTTTGGATGATACTCTTTCTCATAAGGAAAGGTTCTTAATTGTTTCATTGTCACAAGAAATCGATATGAACCCTATTGGACTATCTACCTCATTTTTTACGTTGACTTTCAGCTTTGTTGGATCGGTATGTGAACTGACTTTAAAAGTCTTTAAAATATCTATACACTTGTAAAAAAGTAAAAATATTTTGGCTTTTAGATGATTGGACTTGTGACGACTTATGGAATATTGGTGTTGCAAATGCAGCAAAAATAACCAATAAACTAATTGGATCATAAATAATTTATACACATATCAATTGATTGAGCAAACATAACAAAAAGAAACATATTGATTTTCGTTTATTTTAAACGTTCGATATATACATATCAAGTAATATTTGGAATGCATAAAACTCCCGGATGAATAATTTAGTGAACGATCATGCAATTTAAAATTAATTTTCCTATTGTAGGGTATCCAACCCCAGTAATGCCCTAAATAAACCTCTACTAAGACCCCTAACAAATATCATTAGACTTACCCTTCGTATCACATAAAGTTTGCCGAAACACAACATAATTGGTTTACAAGACACTCTAAATCTACCCATCATTTTTCGGTCGTGTGAAGACTTCCAAGTATGCTGCCCCCAAGATTTTAAAATTTTCAGTCCATTCGAATGCAAATAGCCGCCCATTGTTAGCACCATAGACCAAACCGTTGGCGCTCCTAACGTCCAAACCAACATCATTAAAATAGGTGCCATTGGCATATTTTCTCTATGTCGTATCACAATACATCCACTAAATACACACATGAGTGTAGAAAGAGCATGCGCTGGCAACAGAAATACTCCTGACACTTGATTTACTTTTAAGAGTAGAATTTGTACAGTTCTGTAAGCCTTCATTAGGTTTACAGGTTCTCTTAATTTTGAAATATTTAGTGTGGTATGCCTTCCGACGTCCCATTTTAAACTCTCAAACGATTAATGGAAGACAAACTACTCCGAAATAAAATGTTATACAAAGTAGAAAACAAACATTAAAATAAATTACATTTGTAACGTAAATCGTTACTAAAGTTAGCATTAGCACGGATTGTATCCAAAAATTTCGAGGGAGCAAACTTGCAAACATAACTGGCGCTCTGGGTACGACCAACATAAATATACATGTGACTAAATCTAGTAAAATGAAAAACCCGAATATTGGCAGTGTACAAATGTCAACAATTTTAATGTAGTTATTCGTGTTAGGATTATGATTCGGTAAATATTCAACTGAAAAAGTAAATGTAAGATTAAGTTCAAGTTTTCTCTTTTAATTCTATGTTTGTACAAGTTAAAATCAAAACTTACTTTGCATGTTTCTCAAAAACAGAAAAATGGAATTAGCAGATGAGTAGAAATCACCAGCCCACACAACAGAGACTAGTATACTTATTCCCGTGGAAAGGGACTTTGGAGGTTTTGGTGCGGACTTTGGAGCGAACTTCTTTGTCCATTAATTAAATTGAAAATATTCCGGATATGCGATTTGTTTATTATTGATTAGAATTCTTCATGGAGCAAAGATAAGCTCCATGAAGAAACATTTCGATGTTTTCTTTTGTTTTTACGTGCGCATTTCCGCTGCACTTTGACCCCTATTGTATTTCAACTTTTCCTTTGTCCCTTAAACTTCAATATTTTCTTTGTCTATTTTTGGTATAAATACGTGCGCTAAATTTGTAATTGGTATTAGTCGTTGGTCAGTTGTCTGTCT
>JAQFXM010004713.1:0-16500 GCA_034693345.1 Entomobrya multifasciata
TAGTTTGGAAGTTCGAACTATACCTACCACTCCCACTTTTTGGAGGATAATTACATAATAACTATGCTTATGTTTTTTGGGTGAAGGATGCTTAAGAGAAAATAAATCTGACGTGTAGCTATGTATATTTTGTAATGAACTAGCTTAAGTTTTATAACAATTTATTCGTCAATTTTATTTTGTGGTAAATAAGCTGAAATTTGATTTCGTAATTTACACACACCTTATAAACATCATGGATAATATATTGTATCAAATTTATTTTAAAAATGAGTAGCAATTATTATGAAAAGTGAAATATTAGCTTATGGGAAATAATTATAATATGATAAAATGCCAAATTCGATTACCTCAGATTGCCACTGCAGTGCAGTAGAAACGTAAATTGAGTTGCTCACGTAAACTAATATTTTTTGCTCGTGTAAAATTGCGAAAAATTCTCGGGAGAGACGCAGCTACAATTTTAAATTAAAATGGTTAAGTATAATTTGATTTGAAGAATTGAATAGTGTATATTTTTGAAAAATACGAGAACACAAATTGAAAAAATAACTCGTTCTATATAAAATGTGTTTTTTTGCCATTCGTTAAAATTTTTTGACGTTTTCTACTTCTTTAACTCGGAATAAGTATGATTCTAAAAATGGTGAAATGAAAAAGTACGAAAAGACAAGGTAATCAAAGTAAGGTAAGGATAACAAGAAAAATTCTCATAATCCCACCAACAAATTTTACTTTCTTCAACCCTCGAGATATTTTCTATCCCAAAGCCCATCTATTTTTTTGTAAAAAAACCCTGGACGGACCTTGGAAGATTATGTGGGATATTTTGGTTGAGTGGTTCTACTAAAGAGTATGGACATGGACTGTGGAGAGAAAGGGCTTAGCTGGGGATCAACATCATTTTTAACGTAGAGAAAAAAGACAAGTTGTTTATTTGGTGCATCGCATCGTCATATGAGTTTATGTTTGTCTTCGTCAAGTGAAAAAGTAAAAGTGTTGCAGTTGTGAAAGTTGGAGGCCAAAAAATGAATATGTAAACATGTGTGTTGATGCGCTTTATATTTAAAAAAAAGTAACATTGAAGTTGAGAAAAACATGCTTGTATAAATACTTCAGCTTGTAATTTTACTGCGTAAAAACGGATTAAACGACGACAATGAGAATTGCGTGAGTATTTGACTGAAATTCATTTAAAGTCAAGAAAATCTTACATGTTTCTGTTAACTCGCATTAGTAAATGTAAATACGATGTAGTTTCATGCACGCACTCAAGCATAATAAATGAATGAGAGACGGTGAAAAATGGCTCTGTAGTCAATAATTTGGTATGGGTAAATGAAAAGCACTTTTTCAATTTGGGAGAAAATAGATTGGTAAATTGGTAGGTTGAGTGACAAGTCCCTTGACAGATTTTCTTTAGGATTTCTTATAAACATGGTTGGTATTTAGTTCAAGGATGGATTAAGTAAGAAAGTGGAGGTATCCAAATTCACAAATAGTGTGTTTTAATTATTATAATTCGTACATGGATTGGCAGCGGTTTAATGGCCAATTATGGAACATAAGAAAAGCATTTCGTTTTTATGTAAAATCATTTTTACGAAGAAAATAAATTAGTCAATAAGAACCTGCTCGTATTGTAACGATGTATCTTAAGTGTACAAGCATTCAAATATAACGGAAATACTTTGCTATATTCATTATATTTTATTTCATAAACGTTCTAAATCTGGAACGTTTTTATGATTTTAGATGTTTAAAGACAATGAAAGGTTTTGGTATTCTTTCATAATACTAACAAGTATATTTGCATTTTCCTCACTTTCAGTTGGATTATTAGCAATCCATTTATCAATCAATTGTATAAATACTGTAGACCACTGACTCATATCAATTTTACTGGGATCAATGTCCTTAAATGGAGCATATCCAGCTTTTGTGGTTACAACCGCTCCAAACCAAAAGCCAAACTTGAATTTGCGACGAAAATCGGTATAGAGCTGATCGTATGTTAATGGTATTGGATATCCAAGATTTTCTGTTGCTTTTCTTAAAGTTTCCAAGTAAACTTTAAGCAAGTCGGGAAGACGGAATTGACGAACATGGGATTTGACGCTGGTAAATAGGTAGTAACTAAGGTCTAGTGAGCTAGTACAATATCTTAACAATTGGAAGTCAATAGCGATGTGATCAAATATTTGGCTATTGACAGGGTTTATTTGGAACATCATGTTGTTATTCCAGTAGTCCCTAAAATAGTAAATCAACAAATGTTAGTATGTTTATGCTAATATTTATTCAATCCAAATTTAACCAGAAAAAAATACATTCGTAATTAATCGCGTATTTTTAAAAGTATTTAAATTTTACCCATGATTCAAAACACGAATGTCATCTTCGTTTTCGGGATGTTCGAGATCCAAAGCCTCCATTAACAAATTGTACGTTTTTCCTTCGTGAGCTTTGAACATCGTTATAGCGTCTTCCTTCCCTTTTGCATTACTTTTCTGCAACATTAAAAGATCAGATTTTATAAGCCAATCGTATAATCGTTTAAAGCAATGTTCAATTACCTCAAGAATGTGAAGGTAAGTAGCCACTGCATTTTCAATAGTAGGCTCCATCATGTCTCTTGCCGAACTTGTTTTAAAGATTTCAAAGTCCAGCAAAGGAAACCTCTTGAAAAATTCCACATGCCCAACAAAATGCTTGATAAATGCATAAGAGATTGCATGATGTGTAGCTAACGTCTTTAAAGAAAACTTAGCACATTCGAAATCATGTTGATCCTCCTTATTTAGTAATATGTAGTTTTTGTCTTTCACAAGGTTCTCGAAAACTATCATTGTTTCGTCACCATAATAACATTTTGGATAAATGTCCATTAAATCTTCTTGACTATAAATTATCATAAAGTTAGTAAGCAGTCCGAAAAATAATATTTAGATTTGCTAAACTGTCATATTTTTTTTTTAAAATTTGTGGTTACCCATTTCTCTTGCAAAATTCTCTTGCCTGAGGCAAATATTCCATGAAAAACATGCTCTCCTTTTCGAACAACTTTGACTCCGTAACCACTACAGAATGTGACGGGGTTACTGTCTTCTGCTTCAAAAATAAATTGAGCGGAGGCCTAGCGTCGGTTATGAAGTTAATAGTAACCCATTTAACGTTACTCGTCATATTTTCTCCTTTTAGACTTGAATCCTCAATTATCACATCGCTCACTGTATCCAATATTTTATTTGATTTAATAATATCCTTAAACTTTGAGGCCATTTCACTACTACTCAATTCATTAGACATTTTGTAAATTTAAATATTTTAAGTTTCTGAATAACAAGTAATTACCGACCGATATTTTAACACGTCAAAGGTCGTAATATACAACAGTGACCAAGATTGATATACGGTTATATGTCAATAGCTACCAACATGTCAACACGTTCAGCTGTTTTCCTGTCATTTTCGTGGTGCAAAAATCAACGATAAAACTATTTGATGGCATCAGGTATTTCTATTTAAGTTATCACCATGTTAAGTATATTGCACATAGTTTGCATGTATGGTCAATCAACACTGCCATATTCACAAAACAATATGACCTTGTACGTTAATAAAGCATTGTATAAAATATACTCACGTTTTTATCTATACAAGATTTACTTTCAACCTTGCTCGTTTGCCATTTTCAACAATTTTAGTCCATATTCCAAATATTTCTCACATGATTATGGTTACATCTATACATAATACGTATATATCTGTGTTGTCTGTGATGTAATAAAAAACGTCACTAGTCTGGTGTTTTTTTGCTGTTGTATTGCTCCCAAACAAGGTACGTTATTTGTGGTTATTGTGTTGCAAAAACTGTCCTTTCATCTCTATCGTCTCGACATATCCACAGATACAGTTTTTTCCCAGAGTTGGGCAAAATGTATGCATGGCTGTTTATTTTGTAACGTTTATCAGATTGCTGGTTTTCCAAATAGGTTGAGAATTTTTTTTTTGGTTTGTCGTGAAAATCGACTATAAAGCAAACATAGTAGAAAACATATAGTGTAAAAAAAGCAGCAGGCTATTATGAAAACCAGCAGGAGAGAGTGTTTTCTTTAGGATTTTTATGGGTTTGGAAATCGATTATGATGGTCATAAAGTAAATAGCTTTAAAAAAAGAACACACACGTAAAAATGCATGCCGCCTTTGGCAATGAATAAGCACAGGTTTTTAGTTTCGAACACACATTTTAGGTTCACTCTGAATTGGACTTTTTTAGAAGGTTTGACCTCATTTCCGGTTTAAATTGAAATTATCATGTGGGTATTCCAAGAAAAAAGTTTTTCGAAGTTACAGAATACTATTGCCCTAGTCAATTTACAGAAAGTCCATTTAAAACACATGTTATAACACAAACAAGGAAAACAAAGTCAAAAGTTTCTGCATTTTTCCAATATTCGGCAAAAGGGTTATGCAAAAAGTTCGAATCGAATCGAAATAGGAAATATTCTAAGTCAACTTGAGTGAATGAAAGTCCAAACTGGATTCCCAAGGTGTAGAATATAAAGATATATTAAGATGAATATGAAGATATATTTTTGATGGAATATACCAGAAAAAAATTATTTATGACGTGACGTTTTGGGAGTTTATGAAATACGGTGTAATATGTGGGTTAGGTGGAGTACACTCATAAATTGAAAAGGATGATGGTATGATGGTTGGTATATTCTCTAGAGTGGGTTTATTTTATACAAAAGATAGTGTGTGTTCACTTTTCCGTGTATAAATTTATGGGAAAGTGGCATGCGTCCGGTTAGCGGTCTCTACAAATTTTCTTTAAGACAAAACCAAACGAAAAAGCAAGCTTTTATGCAAAATTATCTTTTGGGAAGGGAAAGTCAAGAAATGGAAAAGCCGCCGTTGCCTTGCCTGCTCATCAATCTATAAGAGTTTTGTACGCTGTATCTTGTGGCTTTAACTTTTGACAAAGTTTTTGCCAGGATGTGGGCACATTTTTGGTAAACCAAACCAAAAAATGGAGAAGCAAAGTTAGACCGAGAGCTGCTGCTGCTTTATCAGTAGTTTGCGAGATATCTTGTACCGGAACGTTTTTCACAATTTGTTTAGCTGCCTTTGAATATCTGAAGGAAGACGTTCAATTCCCTTCAGAAAGCTACCTAGTAGACTTTCACATAGACATACAAATAGGTGGCTATTTTTCGACCGAAATATGCTATCTCTCAAAAGACAAGATATCTTATCCATCCATAAAGCATGAGTCATGCATGGCAGGTTTCATAGTTAAAAGGTTTATATAAATTGTGTAAACTAAGTAGTGTCAATGTCCTTCAACAAAATTGTAAATTAGGTGAAAAACGTTAAACTCGCCAAAATTGCACAATTTTTAAATATTTAAATACATTTACAGATTTAGCTGTTGATTTGTAAAATTATGGCGACGTTTGACAAAAATGCCCGCGTAATTTTTTTTCGGCCGACGTTTTTATAAACCAGGTTTTTCGTCGAATGTCCTGTTTTTTTCCTGTAGGATAATGGTAAGGTAGTATGGTTGAGTAAGGCAACGGCAAGCAATGTTCATTTATGCATTCATGCAGAATAATTGGAAAGAAAGAAGGAAACATGAGAGCTTGCCTCGAATTTGCTGTTGTGCTTCAATTCAGCAAAAAGTTTTGTTCAGCAAGCCATGGAACTAGAACAGGTTATATTTTTGTGTGTGTAGAGAGAGTTGGAACAATGGTAGAACTCTAGCAATAAAAGTGGTGGAAAGTCCAGCGAAAATTATTTTATTATGGCGCTCGTAAAAACCCAAAAGGGAACAATATCCTGTTTTGCTTGTGTCCTGCTTAATAATAAACACAAAATACAATATAGATAGTACCTACCGAATGTTCTGTAATCACAATTTATTTCTCTTCTTTTTCTAATAGTTGAGCAAAATAAAATAAACTTTTAATGTGGTTGTATTCAAGGTATACTTATAGAATTGAATGGGAAAAAAGTAATAACCCTTTCAACTTACTTCAGAAAATCGTGAAATATGTTGTTGCAAAAATTAAAGTTTATGTCTCTATAACGACCAATGTAACATTTTAAAACAATTTTGTCTTATTTTTTTTAAAGAACGTTTACTTATAAAGTTTATTGGAAATTCGAATGTGCATCGCACGTGAAAAAATGTTTATTTCATTTTAGGTAGCTATTTTACAAGGCCTTCAAATTCCTGAAAATATTTCGTATTATGTTTTGATGATACGCTATCAAGATGCATCTTTAAGGATGCATATAAACTAGATGGATGGAAGACGCGTGCCTCTGACTCTTATCGTTTTGGAACGTTTCATGTTCGAGACATTTTATCCTTTTTTAGATATTTTTCTTTCAGTTTGCAAGCAATGAAGGATGAAAGGACTTTCTGATTATCATAATGGCAAGGTGAGCACGTGGGTTGTTGGTAGGCTGGATGGCTGTTATGCATGTAAGATGTTTTGGTGATGTAATATTCAAAGTGGCCTTTTACAACTAATGGCACGCATCATCACCATCAACATCCAAGATCCAACCCTAGTCTATTATTCACCAAACAAAAAGGAATAAAATGCAGTAAGCAGACAGATCCAACGAGCACACGGACATGAGAAGATAAAAGGCAGAAAGAGAGAGAGAAAGGGAGATTTTATGTTGTTTTGGTGGAACAGAGGAACGCAACTCTTTGGAAAAGATTGCACACTGAATACGTGCTCTTTTTTATAAAGTCGACGTTTCCTATGGCTTCTCTCGTATTCAAAAACAGAAAAGGAAATGAAAGCTGATAAAAACGAAATATATAGATGTTCGAATATTCGTATAAGTTGTAATAATATAGTACATAATTTTAATTTCGATTTAAGTTTTTGAGTTTGAATTACTTAAACGACGCAGATTATATTTATTTTCAGACATTTTAGAAATAAATAAATATACTTGAATTCCTTAAACGACGTATATTTTATTTATTTTTTAGAAAATTTTGAAATAGTTCAATATTTTAACTTAGAAATAAAATGAACTATCTTAAAACATTGAAAGATTTCCCCGTCGGCATTTTAATCAAGATAATCGAACAAGTTTATTTTAATAACTGTTATATATGTTCATAATACTTAACTTCAACTATTTTACCCTACCCTCCCATTTCACCCACCAATTTTTCCTTATAACCGTCATAATAACTAAAAGATTAGCAAATGCCAACTGACAACGTTTCTACCCACCCACCCTTACCATCATTTTCCCAAAAAATCATTACATTAGTAGTTATGTTTGTTGTTATAATGATTATTCCCAATACTACCATCATTATCCATTACTTCAGTCATTCAGACCAGACCAGAGTCCCTTCAATATATTTTTGATTTGTGCGTTTGCTCCGGAGCACTCTTATTTGCTTTCACTTTCAGGCCAAAAAAACTTTCTTATTTTCTTCACAAAATGAAAATGAGTTTTCAACCAAAAAAAACAAATGATCGTACAAACAAGTGCAACTACCTTTTATTCTTGTTCGATATCCATTCATTCTTTCAGAAAGAAAGAGAGAGAAAAATTAATGGGATTCTTAGTTTTTGAGCAAAAAGGAGAATAATAAGAGCTAAGGAAATTTCCTCCTAAAAGAAAATAGTAAAAGTTTGTTGCCTATAAACTAATACCTTGTTTCACTCATTTTTTCTTTCTTTCAGAGAGGAAGTAGTGGGGGAGAAGCAAGCTCGCATAAAAGTCACATAAATCTTAGAAATATGAGAGAGAGCGCGTGAGGGAAAAAAGTCCATCTCTCTCTTTCATTTTCCCTTGCTGTCTTGAAGTAGAGATTATTTATGGGGAAAAACATGACACGGTAGTACAAGTAGTGGTTTAAATAGACGGGAACACCCATTCCCATGCTATTATATTTTTTGTAGGACAATAAGCATAACATATACATACACAATGATAATATGTATTACAATCCAAAACCATCAAACCTACACAGTCTACACTTTTTATTATTATTTTTGTTGGGTTATTACGATTATGATGTTCGTTAATGAAAAATATGCGTTTCGATATGGCTTGTTGGAATTATTTACCTAGTCAACAAGCTTGGTTAAAACGAAAGTCCAATTTGATATATTTTTCAGAAGACGAATGGCCATATATACTGATTTTACTTTAACAAAATGACCAAGTAGACGTTGACACGCAATACGCACAAACTTTTTACCGTAGTTAACGTAATCTTAAACTATGGTGTATATTGACAAGTATATGCTATTTCTATACTTTTGGTATCGAATGTTTTTATGCGTTTCACATGCAAATACATCGTATGTCGTACTATCTAAATAATTACTTGGTTTATAATACGCTTTAGCAGTTAAGGTAGTTGTTACGTTACGTTACTTACGTACCCAAAAAAATATTGTAAAGTAATGACCTGCCATTAAACCTTCTCAGGTAATAAAAATAGGCGTGATTGCTATCATCAAGCGTGTCAATAAACCCACAAAATTATCGTTTTTTCTTCGTCTTCCTTATATATTTTCACAGGCATCTTATTCTTTAAGAAAAAAGATGAGTGGTGTTAAAGTCTGGAAGAAAAATCTTTCAAATGATCTTGTTTGTTAGAAAAGGTGACTTGTTTTTAGAAGTGTCTGTGTGCTTAACTTAGAAAAATGCCATTATTCGAGAGTTATTATTCGATCTATAAAAAGACACTCAAACGATCTATCTTAAGAATGTCATTTTTTCTTCAGAGAATACCAGTTCATTAACACTTAAATTTTCCCCTATAACCTTAGGGCACTTCTGACTATTAAGTTACTGTATAGTTATCAGAATAAAAGCTTATCCTAGAGCAATAACCTATTTTTTATGGTAGATATTTTTTTCTCGTAATGAGCTAGCTGGATGGGTTAATGTGAATTCTTTTTACGACATTGCCTGGAAATATAAGAAAAAAGTGATTGATAGCTTGTAATAAAGACGATAGAGATAAGCTTATTTTTCGCTAAAAATATATAAGGTTCTCAACGTCGAATGGGTTGATCGTAAAAATGTGTGTGTTTTTTCGAGAGTTGGTTCGCGATCCAGAGTTCTTTAGCCGTTCTTATTAATTTCCGGCTGTTTTTCTCTCTCGAATTTTCATGAAATATTCATTGAGAACCAACTGACTAAATCAGGTTGTCGTTTTTTGATTTACCTATTATCTGAATGAAGTTTACGAAATGGTGTAATTCGGCGTTTCAATCTTGCTAATTGTGGTGCTCATCTTGTTTAGACGTCGGTAGCAGAGAATTATGGACTTGTGATGAAACGAGTCAACTAATAGGATAAATAGGGAAAAGTGAAGAGGATGATGGCTGGAGATGACGAGTGGGGAAATTGGAAAATGGAATGATGAGACGGTGGCAGTGATGATAAAAAAGATGGGATGCTGATGCTGAGATGAATAGAGAAAATGAAGAGATGATGTGGATGTAAAATTGTAATGAGGACTGCTCAGTCTAAAATTCGAGAGATAATTGGCTAAAGCTTTAGAGAGAAACTGAAGGTATGGTTTGAGATGAATGTATGGTATGGTTGGTGGATTTTTGGTGAAAATTCTAAGAAAATTTTAGGAAAAAGGGAAATGAGGGAGATTGACTGAATGAATGACTGAATGGTAGGGTAAAAAACCCAGCAATTGTAATTGAAGAAATAGTAATCCAGTGTCATATTTACGTAATTAACCATTCAAACTATACCATACACATGCTGGTTTTACTTAAACCTTGCTTAAGCAAGCAGTTATTATATAACAATTCTCAAAGTATGTCATCAAAACTCTATGTACGCAACTCAAAACGCACAAATAAAAATGCACAACTCAATGTGCACACATCAAAATGTACAACTCAATATGCACAGTTCAATATGCACAACACGAAACGCACACTTTGTGAGCACAACTTTAACATGTAAACGTACTTGCACAAAACAAACTCCAACAAAAACAATAGTAATGCCGTACCGGCTTACTAATAAAGATGTGTTTTTGGGCTGAAATTGAGAGAGGTAATTGGAGCGGAGTAACGGGGTTTTTGGTGAGGAAATTGAGAAGGGCACTTGAACTGGATTTTGAACTGGAAAAGACAAGTGGCTGGGTTGGGATGGGATATTTTTTTCTCGGATAGGTTGTGAAAAGAAAATAATCTTTTGGATTTTAATTGGGAGAAAACAGACCATAAGGGAATTTTTTAGGTAATAAGCTGCTTTTCTCACAGTTATTCAAGTTGGATTGTGAAAGAAAAATGTTTTTAATTTAAATTTATTAGAATGATTTTGAAAAGGTTGGTGGAATTTGATGATGTGAAAAAATCTGGTGCTTTTGTTGTCAAAATAAACATGATTTATCCTAAAGGCTGAAATCTTTGTAAATTTTGGGGGTGCTTTGATGTCCGAAAAAATATTAGTTCTTTTTTGAAACGTTGCGTTGGAAGTCAAATGTAAAAAGAATATTTTTTTTGCACAAAAGAAGATGCGGCAGTTATTTATGATTTAGAAAGGATTTCTTTAAAAAAAACACCGTTGCTAGAAATTTGATAAAAATGAATGAAATGAGAACGTGATATGGTCACATGTATCAATGTCAAAATAGGTTGAATTGAAAGTGCATCGTGGGCGGAAATATGGAACTTTTGTTGGAAAATGTAGAGCGTGGGAATTGATCATTTGCTGGAATGAAATCATGTGCAGTCCACGTATTCCTTTTTGCAAGGGATAAATATTTAGAGAGATAGTGATTATAATTTACGTATGTGTGATTTATTAAGGTAAGATATATATAAGTTTTTATAACTGTTTTTATCTGCTTGATATTTTCAAGCAAATCGGACTTTTAGGTTTATGACTGGCTGATGAAGAATATTCCATTGGAATTAACGTTTTGGAAGAAGGATAAAAATGGAATGTGTAAACCAACTGGTCTGGATACTTTCATTGTTCGTTTTCCATGCTAGCTAGAATTTTACTGATAAGTAAGTTCGATTTTTAAGACTGACTTCCTCCAAAAGGTCGTCGATTAACAAAATGGTCGAAATCTTTCACTAAAATATTTTTCATAAGATTTAAATCCGTAATAACTAAATCATTTATTGCAACCAATGGGAAATTTTATGTTGTTTAGCTTTTTGGTTATTTTCTTGCTCTAATTTAACGACCGGTATTTTATCACAGAAAACTTGGAGGATACGAAAAACGTTGGTTCCAAGATAGGGAAAATTGTGAGACTCAAAACATTTATTACGGTGTTATAAATTTACAACGAATTTTATGAGAAATACTAAAACAAGTAGGAAAATTCCGTAAACAAGAACAACCGAAAACTGCATTTTTACTCGAGGAACTTAATTTTCTAACATACTTGTTGATGATGCCTCATGAGTCCATAAATAAACGAACAACAAAACTACAAGTAAATTAAACTTTGACAAACTTTAATAGGGAATCTTATCGGTACTTTGATAAGATCCCTTTCTCCTGCTATTTCTAGCTAGGTTGTTGCTTCTGCCCAAACGTGGCAAACAATGATGACTTTTACAAAATTGCTCGGGTTTTTATACCCATTCCAAATAATATCCAAAAATATCCAATAATATTGAAAGACAAAACGCAGGAAATGAAAGTCTAAAAATAGCTTTCATTAAGAAAGCTTCACAAATAAAAACAAAGAAGTATCGATCAGATAAGCTGGTCGATACTCCACTAATAATTAACATAACATTCACCTTTGACCTTTAGACATTCGGTCTCAAAAATAAAGATAACAAATACTATTTAAATCTGCATGACAAAGCAGCACAATCACCTCAACCGTCAATACACTTGTAAAATTTTAAAGTTGCTCAGGAATAAGCTGTAATAGTGTAAACAAGCTACTTTTGAGTGTTGAAAATATTTGCCGACGTTATTGCTTTTATTTCACGTGTGCACCAAGCCAAGCGAACCAATGTTCGTGAGTCCAAAGCACTAATGTATGTAATTATGATCCAGCAAAAGATTCAAGGTTATATGCAGGGTTGTTACACTCGGAGTGTACTTGTTTTGGTAAACAAACCATTTAAATCATGAAAACACGCATATTATACGTTAATTACACAGCATATTATATAAAAGAGTGAAAAACAATATTTTGTATGCACATGCTTCAAATGCAATACTTTATCGTAAAATTTATTTAGAAATTTTCAGCTGAAATTAGAAAGTATTTTTAAATCGATACTAATTTATCTAGGAATAATTTTCAGCCAAAGTCCATCCTTGGGCTTTAGATTAACTGCATCAGAAAATTCCATTGGAATTTTGGTTTGTGAACAAGGAACAAACCGAAAGTTATACACTAACTTGGCTATCACGGATTTCGTTTCAATTTGTGCAAATCTCATTCCCTAAAAGTTTATTAAAAATAATTTTATTAAAACGTATTCATATTTTAAGAGTGATTTTATTTTTAAATGATCACTTACGATGCAATTTCTTGGACCATTTCCAAACGGCATAAAAGAGTACGAATTCCGAGTTTCCTTGTTTTCTTGGGCGAATCTTTCGGGATTAAACTTATCCAAATTCTCAAAATATATTTCATCATTGTGAATCGAATAAATTGGGACAATAATTATTGTTCCTTTTTTAATAACAAAGTTTGTTCCAGGAACAGGAAAGTCTTTGGTACAGCAACGTTCCGTACGGGAAGCGGGGGAGTATTGTCTTAACGTTTCTAGAAATCGATGACAAATAATTTTTACTAAAATATAATTCGTTCTGAAAATGCACTGTTTTTAAATAAATTATGATTAGTTTTTTTAAAGGTTACCATTTAAAACCATGTCCAAATACGTCATACTTTGAATATTTTCATAAGTCAACTTTCCCTCATCTTGATCCATTTTCGAACTGACTTCATCAAATAATTTTTCTTGTACTTCCGGCTCGAGTGCTAAGGCATATATTGCAAATAACAAAACCGAAAGAGTTGTGTCAAAGCCAGCAAGTAAAAAGAGCATGGCATTGGCCACTAAATCGTCATCATCAAATGTTAATTTGGAACTAATTCCTAGAGTGGATTCTTCAGTCAACTCCTTATCATCTTTTTCTGAGATTCCATGCATAACCAATTTAGTTTCTTTATCATCCGATTTAAGTAGACCATCTTGTGCGTCCATCATTAACTGCACAAAATCCTCCTGTCTTTCTCCATTTTGTCGTCTATGCTGTACAACTTGTTTGATTAATCCCGCAAAATAGTTTTGCGCTTCTTTATCAAGTACTTCCAGACCCAAAAGGTCAGATACTTTTGGAGCAGCGCTAAGAAGAATAAACTTTAGTAACATAAGTGGTTTAAAACTAATTTGAAACTTGTTTCCCATCTTTTCGAATCTCGAACTTTTTCCAAAAGGAGTTTCCCAAGCCTTGCTGTCTATTGCAAATGCACAGCTAGCAATAACATCCATTGTATATTTCGAAAGTAGTTTGGAAATTTCAATATCCATTCCATTCGGTCCAATATGGTTTTTCAGATATGAAGTAAGGTTTTCACTGCTTTTTGTGAAGATTTGAAACATTCGTTTTATTTTTCCTGTGGTAAAGCTTGGACTTAGCTTGGCTCTTGTTCCTTTCCATTGTTCGTCTTTTGCAGACACTAACATTTTCCGAAAATACAAATTCGATTGTTGACTTGCCACAGGTCGTCTATTCATAAAATGGTCGAATGCTTTTACTTGAATGGTTTTTATAAGATTTAGGTCTCGAACATAAAGTGCGTAACCTTCACCGCTAAGATCTGGAGTGGCGACCATTGGGGAATTTTCGAACTGCTTTGCTTTCCTATACAGTGCTTTTTCAGTGTCAATAAATGAAGATTTACCACTGATAAGATTTCGAAAATCTTTAAACTCAGATTGTATAAAAGGAATGTTGTAAGTTTGAAGATATTTTTTATTTCGTTTTTGAGTTCGATTGCTTTTCCACATTAAGATGATAATTAGTGCCAAAAAGCCCAAAACAAGGTATATAAATAACGCCATTATTTGAAAAGAATTTAAAAACTCGAGAATAAATTAGACCGACTAAAAACAAATTCGACTTTAATGCTACACAATGGCTGGACTTTGTGCAAATGCTCATGTACGCATTAAATACTTAAGTAAATCATTCGTTTTAACTGATACAGATATAAAATGTAAACAGATACGATTCATGCAACACTTACGCTCATAATCTAATGTTATATATGTTTGAATCTTACCCATGATTATGATGAGGAATATTCATCACATGAAAATCAGCAGTATTTAACGCCGTATAAAAATCATGACAAAGTAGCTAGTTGGGTTGCTTTAAGAACACGATTCATCTCTGCATGTTTACATTGATGCGAAAATGAATCTTGGACAACAGCGATATTGTCAAGGTCACCTTTTACACCGTGATTCATCATCATCACGACAAAGTATCATTGGCATGCATTTTTTTGTAATGTTTTTACTGGAATAAACAAAGTACTTGTAATAGAACACAGTATTGTATCAAATAAACAAAGCACTTGAATATGAAACTGAATAGCGTATTATGTCAAATGTAATGAACAAACATACTTGCTGTGTCAGTGACTCTTTTGTTGTCGCTCAATAGTAAAGGATAGAAAATGCTCATGTACGAATAAAGAGGTTTCAAGGATACTGTCACGTTTACGTTGCATGTATGGATAGATGTTGTTGTAAATTGACTTTCAAAAGTTATATTGAATTCTTTAATTGTTTTTATTGTTGAAATATTACATAATCGAATGCTTTCTTAAAATATAAACTATTGCTTTTTATGTTCTTGACGTTACCATCAGCAATAAGCCGCCTTTAGGCTTTAAGCTTACTGTTTGATCGTACTCCATTGGGATTTTTGTTTTTGCACTGGGAGAAAATTGAAACGAGTAGACCAGGTGGGCAATAGCAGATTTTACCATTATCAAAGCAAATCTCATAGCCTATAAAAACCAAAATATCATATTTACGAATAATCCAGTAAGACTCAAATATTCAAATATTTTGAATTGCTACTTACGATACAATTTCGTGGTCCATGACCAAACGGCATGAAAGCATATGGGCTTCTAGTTGCCTTATTTTCTGTTGAGAATCGTTCCAGAATGAATTTTTCCGGATCTGGGAAGTATCGCTCGTCAAATTGGCTAGGATACATAGGAATAGCGATGTACGAACCTTTTTCAATTGTAAAATTTGTTCCTGGTACCAAATAGTCCTTAGTACAAATTCGTTCCGTGCGTGGATTGGGAGAATACATTCTTAAGCTTTCTAAAGTTTATATAACATACAAAATGCATATTAAGTTAAATTTTTGTGAAAACAATTTTTAATAAGCAAACGAGTGTTAAAATTGAACAACTTACCATTTACTACCATGTCTAAATAGTTCATTTCTAGTAAATCTTCATAAGATAATTGTCCGTTATTTGAATTCATTTTCGAATTGACCTCCTTCCACAACTTTTCCTGCACATCCGGATTTAGTGTTAATGCGTAAACGACAAAACACAAAACGGAATGTGTCGTATCAAATCCTGCACTTAGAAACAGTAGTGCATTTGCGATTACATCATCATCATCAAAAGATATTTTAGATGGCGATGAACCACCCTGTATATCTTTTAAACGTTCGTCTTTTCTATTTCCAGAAATATCTCCATTCAAAACTTGATTGGTTTCTATTTCATCCGCTTTTAAAACACCAGATTGTAATTCCAACATTAACTGCAAAAAGTCTTCATGTCTTTCCCCACTTTGTCTTCTTTGTTTAATCACATACTTCACTGTATCCGCGAAATATTTTTCCGCTTCGCTATCAAGCAACTCTAATTTAAGTAGGTCGAATAATTTGGGTGCCACAAACATTATAAAAAAATTTAAGAATATTTGCACCGGAAAATGATAACTGCCAACGATTTCCCATATCTTCAAATTTAGACGTTTTCCCCAAAGGAACTTCCCACGCTTTGCTGTCAATAGCGAATGCAGTTCCTGCAATTGTGTCCATTGTGTACTTGATAAAAATTTCAGAAATATCGACTTCTGCTTGGGATCTAATATGTTTATTCAAATATAATGTCATGTTATCACTGCTTCTGCGAAGTATCCCGAACATCCTCTTAATTTTTCCTGTGGTGAACATTGGACTCATTTTCGACCGCAATCCTTTCCATTGCTCGTCTTCTAAGGCGAATAGCATTTTCGCCAAATAAAAGTTTTTCTCGCCACCTGGAAATTCAGGTCGATTTACAAAGTGGTCAAAATCCTTTACGTAAACGTTTATAGCCCCTCATATTGTACTAGATCCATACTCCTCACATCACCCCAACTATATCCAGCACACGAGCACAACAAAACATATAAACTGGACTATGACCATGAAGAGAC
>JAQFXM010004714.1:0-16500 GCA_034693345.1 Entomobrya multifasciata
AGGCGTTCCCTTTCAACAAATAAAAAATATTAGTCAACTTTTTGCCAGATCCAACCTCTAGTTGTTATTACTCTATGCCTTCCCCTTTACATCTGTATCTCTCTGGTGTTCAGTGTTAGTTTAACTGCTTGTAACAGCACGGAGTATGATGGAATTTATGGAATGCGTTGTTCATTGAAGTTTAAAAGATGCAATCGGGCCTATTTAATACTTGCGTACGAATCAAAAGATGTGTCAAGGTTATTTCATTTACGCGTTAGCCACACACGCTTTACTAAAAACTTTTTGGACACTCATTTCATTTCATCCAGCTTTTTTCATAACTCTGCTATAAATAATATCAGGATTTGGGTTAGACTTGTGCAAGCAATTTTGTCGTGTTAGTCAACCTATGACACTGTATTTTCTAATGTGTCGACAAATATTTCATTTGGATATTTTACGACGTATTGACGCATTTTTATGACCATAATTCACAATAATACGAGCAGCCCTTGTACACCTCTAAAATCATCAGCCATAATTATATTGTCTCCATTTATGAAGTATTAAATTACACCATAAATGTCATTTCATTAAAAATGCTGCTGCGAAGGTCAGATAAATAATATGTGCTTTGTGGCCCGAGATACTGTAAATATCGAACAAAAACTTGTATATTAAATGTGCATAGTGATCTCATCTTTCACCATCATATTACATTTTTGATAACCAGCGTTGGGAGCTAAATTTACTATTAAAACTGTTCGTCCTATCATATCTGACGTCTATCAAAACTTTTAAATACATACGTTAAAATAATTGAACACTTCCTACCTATCCTTCGTACTCAAAACAAAATTTCTTCTTTTGCACGTTGCCCCATTCGGGAATTTCCCCCAAAAAATGTGAATCTTCAAGTATGTCACACCGACACAAAATAAATCCAAGTGTAAATGCATTTGTCTAAAAGATTGAATCGGGAATTTGTGCCTTGTATTGAATTTCATTATGATTGTATTGTATGGTATTGATTGTATTGATATTGATTAGGTGTGATTAATAACGAGTAAGTGTATGACTGAAATGGAAATTTTATGCAAATAATGCGTAGACATACAAATATTTGACAGTTTTGAATAAAAATACGTTAACAAAATTTATTATAATTTATTGGTCTCCTGAGAATATGTGTATTCCGAGTCAAAGGGGTTTAAAGTTTAAAGCTGTAAGAGATTACTAGATTACCTTTACAATATATATTGCACTAAATGAACACATTGTCATGAGTAAATCATTTTCTTGAACGTTTTACATATACTTATTTAAAGCTTGAGATCAGTAGAAATTGTCAGTTTAACATTGAAGAATCGGAATACTTTACATGATGTCCGCGGAAATATCACAGATAGATGATTAGAACACACTACAAAGGCGCATCAACATTGTAAATGTGTTGTAGTTACGTAGATTACTATATGAAAAATTATTGGGTAACAATCGAAGTTAAGCCTGGAACAAGTACCCAGACACATAAATGTTATGCAGAAAATTGACTAAAATACATTTTGGGAGATGCATATAGACACACATCGATATATTAGCATTAACCCTTTCAGCAATCTGGATGCTTGACTGATTGTCAGATAGCTCGAAAGTTATCCCTCGCCCCGATATCCACCAGTTGAATATTTGAGAAGGCCGCGATCATCTGAAATTGATAGTAAAGTAAATTAAGCAACTATATAAATAAAATTGTTAATCATACAATTTTAATACGCAAGGATACATACACAAGTGTGTGTATTTCCCATGTTTAAAAATATATAGATTTTGTAACTTTCAAAACTTCATTTCGAGTAAATTCAGAAATTTTATCCCAATTCATGGAATATATTAAGAAATTGTATTTCATTCGTTTAAGATTCATAAATTTTAGCAGTTAAAAGATATTTAAAATTTCAGAGTAAATTTTTCCATGTAGCATTATTATTCCTGCAGCATATCCAATGTATATGGATTTTTTCAGTAAACTGTTGAAATTTCCGCAACCATTTAAAATTTCAAAAATATATAAGAAAGTTTAATCGAGATTTATAAACAATTTACCTTCTTTTACAACAATTCCGAGTGTCTTCATATCTTGTAAGGATTTTTCTGATATTTTTATAGAGCAGTGTAGCGTTACGTTTACAGAGAGGAAGTTGATTTCATATCGCGATTTAAATTATTTATTAGAGAGTAATCAGTGAGATGTATTTACTAAAACGAATTCATTTGATGAATCAATGTCCAAAGTCAGTTCCACATAGTTTTGATCCAAGAATCATCTCAGGATGAAGTTAATCGATTATCGCATGAATGTTATTACATAAATTCAGTAATCTTAAGCGCATTTTCCCTAAAACCCGGCAAGTTTCCGAAATATTTAAAAAATGATTGATGACACACGTGTTTTGAAATTCGATATAAATGTTTAAATATAGAGTATAGGCGTCGCAGAGAATAATGACAATTACTGGAAGAGGAGTTATGTGCTACGCTAGTTTTTTTTATATAACTATGTACTATGTACACTGAAATCACATACCATTTCATTCAGGAATAAAGAAAAAATGCTCCAAGTAATATTTTTATCGATAAAAGAGTTTCAGATACATTTTATAACTGATTGGAATCGGAAAGAGCAAAAATAGTCACAACAATACATGATCGCCCAACTACATAAATGCGGTACTATTCTCAGTTAATGTTTCGTTGCAGCAATATTCGCGGACTAATATATTATTATTATACTTTCGCATCATTAAATCCCCACTCACTCAAGAAGTATCTTATCCCTAAGAATCTGATCACAGCTTATGTATTTCGAGACACTTCAAACTCTAGTTCGACGTTTTATATGTATCGTTATTTTCAGCACGTGACAGCAATATGATTATGCAATTCCACGCAATCCTAAGATGTGCAGTAAAGTCGAATGCTTATCTCTGAGAATGTTATAACGTAGACATTATATTCTCGATATAAAATGGAGCATAAAAACACTCAAAAATCTGTAGTGATGTAAGTATGAATGCATTTTTAAGATGAAACAACCCTTCTGGGCAAAAAGTAATTTAACTGAAACGATGCACTAACCAGTATCTTCTCTACCAAGTTATGTAAGTTCTTTTTCCTCCAAAAAATAATAATCGACTGTCTCCCCTACATTCTTCCACATCAAAATCATGCAGCCCTGCTTCCATCAGAATTTCAAATGCATACCTGTCTTCACTAAATTTTAAAATCATGAATTAGTGTTGAGATCTTGTTTCGATTAATTCGATCACAGTTCATAACGTAAAGAAAAGCACTTCTTCCCTGAATCTCACGTTACGGGTGAAAAATGAATTATAAAAAACGGAAGTAAATAGTAATCGTTTTCATGTGCACACGTCTCGTTACCACGTTATTAGTATCTCAAACTCAACCCAACACCTACAGTATTCAAGAAGACAAACTATAACGATATTTAACAATGAAGGAATAAGTATAAGAATTAGACTATGTATCCAGTTTAGACAATTATAGTCGTCAGATAAATTCGCATTGTTAGCCTGGCCTATTTGCTTGCACTAGATAATGTCATATTAACGTTTTCGGTGTGTTTATTTTAATCTTGACCCTGATGTACGTATAATGCACAAATAGCGGTGATAATTCATTGTGTCATTATCATAATTAACGGGTTCAATTTTATTAACTTCAACTGCAAACAATACTTATGGAAGCTTACTTCCGATCAGGACACAAGAGGCAACATTATAATGTTGTATGCTGATACCAAATCTAATCCATAACTATGGTTTATACTTAATTTGAAGTACTTTATGCCGTACTGCATATATTTTTATCAAAATGTGCACTGCATGTCAGAGTAAGAGTATAACGTATAACATCAACATTTTTGATACTGGTTAGGGGAGAAACGAAAATAAAATTATCCCGTGGGAACATTCTTAGATAGAATAGTCATCGGTGCAGTAGTAGAAAGCAATGACGGATAAAATTCACTAGCTGAAAGCACTCAGACTCATACTCATCGTCAGTAAAATGCATTTGTATCTAAAACACAGTTAGTTACACACGATTATGAGGCTGGTTTTAAATTACTCTAAGCTCCGTTTCATGTTTAGTGAAATTGCCTTTCTTTCATTACAAACAATCTTACCAATTTACGTCGATTTTATGCGAAGATATGCAGTGTAATTCAACTTTGAAATAACAAACGTCGAATAAAATGCCAAAATTTAAAAATAAATAATAATGAAACAATTTATCTTCTTCAAGTCAAGTCAATTCAAAAGTAAGAGAATCATTTTGATAGTAATCACAAATTTTCGTTCCCATAATCATATTTAGCTTCCGCTCACCATCTCCATAAATTATCAGTGGATGTATTGAAATTGTGGTTACATAATGTACAACAGGATGGATGTCAATAAGTACATCAAAACAACACAACTTACAAGACAACCAGTATATATTCATATTTAACATCATTTCGATAAGAGGAAATTACATTATTTGGTGATAGGATTCATATCAGTGCGATTTCTTGAAATAAACTTACCATTTTCGTTATACGAGCTATTCATATTTACTAAACACGGGGAGAAAATGACAACTCGCCTGCTTCTATAAAACCATTTCGCTTTTTCATTGTAGGTAATCAGTAATCAAACTACAAAATAACACGGTTCATCATTATTATTATTAAGCATTTATACTATAAACAAAAAATTATCACTAAAACAAGACAAAATTTCATATTTATTTTCATTTTTAATTGAATGAGTTTTGAAATTGTGAAGGGATTCATCATCATTGAATTCCTGCAAAGTGTAACGAAATTAAGTTGTTTAAAACTCGAAAATTAATGTGAATTGAACCGAATGTTGATAATATATGTATAAATATAAGCGACCTCCAAAGCAAAACGTGAATTGGTCCAAGTCATTATTGCACAAATCTAAGGAAGGTTTTGTTAAACGAGTCAGCTCACAGAAATAATTGAAAATTGTGCTCATTTTGATGCTGTCGGTTCTTTAGCTATTTACAGCATTGAGGAAAAGTATTCATGGCCACAGCCAGAGCCAATGTTTATGAAGTTTGTTATTAACCAATTAGTTACTTCGAACTCATCAATGATCAAAGGTCTTGATAAGTCCACATTAAAAATGACAGGATCATTGTATGATTTTTTAAATAAATATATTGCCACTTTCCAAATACTTATTTTATAAGTGTTAAAAAAGACCAAAAGCTAAGAAGAAGAGCTCATTCAGGGGAAAAGCATGAATCATAATGTTCATAAATAAGTTGCCTATATATGGGTTCAAAGGAGGCATAAATTATTATAGTTTTCAGATATACTAAAACAATCAGATACGTCAGTTTATCGTAAGATTTTTAGCATCATTTCGAACACAAAATGAAAATTATGTGCAAATAAAGAGTTCCCAACCAACACTCCGAAAAATTCCTAAAGCGTTACGTTACACATACATCCGAAAGGAAAGTTTCAATTAATCGTAAAGTTAGAATTAAGATAAGAGTAAGCACATAAGTGATTATTTTCACGGAAATTTTCTTCGGGAATCAACCAATTCTTAACACGTCTGAGAGGAAAAAGTATTAAAAGCTCAAAGTTCAGAAATTATTTCGTATTTTAACCATGGTTGAGGTTAAGAAGAGGATATAAAGTATGAATTTTTTGGCATTGCAACAAACACAGATGCACTTTGAAAGAGAGGGACAAAGATTCAAAAGATGTAAATGTTACTTTTTGCACAGTATTCACACAAGGAGTATTACATATAAACAAAGTATTAGTGCACTATATGTATGAATTCATGACAAATGCAAAAGTGAGTTACCGAATTTGAAAATATTTTAACCTCCAATGTTTTCGTAATGTGACAAATCCACAATAAATAGATCATCATATTTTAGAAACTTCCGCATCAAAAATTACAGTTATGAATTGATAGCATGTCCACAGGAAGCTGAAATTGTTTCAAATACATAAATATTGAGAAATAATTGTAATAATAGCGAAAATTATGGATATCGATATTAGAAACTGAATTTTAGTTTCATCTGAGACAACACGGTTGTATTTTACTTCGATTTATGTTAAATTGAATTACTTGAAATCGTCGAGTTCGTTGCTGACGTCGCTACTGGATTATAATTTAATTGTCTCTATTTATACCGTACCAATTACCCAATTATGGGGGACATTGCTTTGTCCCATCTCACAGTAAATATTTTTCATCCCAGTCTGACTCCTGAAAAGATCAGCTCGCTCACCGACCGTCATCATCATCATCCATCACTTGCTACAAGTACGATATATGCAATGGATTGATGCATGTCAATTAGGGTTATTGAATGAACATACGAAATCATGCATTGTAAATTACTATTTCTTAATTGCTGGAGGATTCCATTTCGTACTTGTATTAGTACATAAATCGGGTTTTGACTTTAGACAATTAGTTATTCACGAGTGCAGAATAATAATTACAAAACTGACACAATGTGATTATTAGTTTTCCGTGTATAGTAATAAAATGAAACAGTTCAATTGCATTGCAACATTTAAGCATCTTCTTGTTTTGTAGTTCATCTAAACAAAGCGTTTATCAACTTGCCCCAATTACACTACGAACTCAAAACCTATGAATTTTTATACTGGTATTGCAATGCTATGCAAGATGCAAGTGTATTACTTTCATCTTTGAATTCTAGCTTTCGGTAGTTCTTTTTTCACCTGAATATCTTATCACTTTTTTACAAAACAAATAGCAGACTTGCAGACACATCACATACTCCGAAATAAAGAGGCACATCCAGGCTCCACATATGTAGGTGACAACTGCATAATACAATGTTACCGGCTCCGGCTGCACTCTTACTCTTGCACATTCGAGGACAGTATAAAAAAGTGGGATGTGAACAAATAAATGTTAAGCTTAACTAGTAAATGAGTAAATAAATATTTAAGTTCATAAATTATGTATTTAGACTGCAGTAAATTTTTTATGAGCATGCTTACTTTACCATTAGAAAAGAAAACGGAAATACAAATACAAGTAACTAACTACTTGTCTCATCTAAAACGTAAAAGTAAAAACGGTTTATGCTCATCGGAGCAACGGCCACAGCTGCAGAGTAAATTGTACAGCTTAATCTAATGGAACCACATACAGCATTAGCGTTGCGCTGTAATTAATTTTTTGTAGCTGTATTGTAATTGTAACGTATCAACTATCGAGTGATCTTGTTCTCGTATTTTCGTTCATACATAGGTTCATGCGTAGGCGTAGATAGGGTAGATTAATACGTTTTGCTTTTCGTATATTAATTAGAATTAGGCATCGCTTCGCGTTAATCAGGTTATCTAAAAATAAGGAAACCTTTTTGGAAACTAGATTTCAAGGAATCCATGTTTCAAACTCCTTCGTCCTTAATTAAGAGTGAAATTGAAATTTCGGATTCTAAGTTAGTTAAATTGGTTATTCCAGATAATAAAGAAATGAATCTGCCCAGCTCAGCCAAATTGTTAGCCCCTCAACAGCCAAGAGCTATACATTCAGGGTACACACTTTCTTATCTATAATGCAAGTGTTCAAAAAAATGCATTCATGTAGACACTGCTTGATTATAATTTCTAGATCATTCATGAAGGTAAATTATATGCATATCAAAAATAATTAATTCCTGATAAATTTCCCGAACATGACCTTTAAGTGAAAAGGTATGAATTCTGGTCAGGAAAATAATCAGTACCAGTACGCTCTCCATTTCTTATATTTCTATGATTGATGCTGATTATTCAGCTCAACGCTCAACGAGCTCAACTGATAAACAAACGAATATAACTACCACGAATCAAGCATTCAAGCACTTAACCACATAAAATCTTGCAACATGTTGAGATGCAAGGATTTCCATGAATTAAATGAATTCAATATACCTACATCATTAGTTGACAAAAAACGATTACTTACGAAAAATTACGTGAATAAATCTACATCAAGTGATAATGATTTAATCTTAACTCTAATTCAACTCAACTCACAACGAATTTGCAAAAAGTTAATTAGTATGTGTGCATGTGTGCGAAATGATGCAATTTTACACACAGCTCATATTTTAATTTAGGAATGAATGGATCTTGTGATATCCCAGAAGAATATAAATTGTGCAATACCCTTTATGGAGCGCGATTTTTGTGTTTCTCTTGAAATAGAAATAGTAGACATGTAAATAATCAGTACAAATCCTAAACACACACTACATATATTTTCAATCAAATCAAGTGCATAATCAAAGCAACTGTATATACGTTCAGAATACCTTCTTTCTTCACGAAGCTTCCGATCCCGACAAAGATATAATCTAAAATTCGGATTCATGAAATCTTTAAATCGATAGATTTCTGTACGGACTGTTATGTTATTATGACTCACGGTGCATGTAATTTGTAGATCCATAGTTTTGCCGTTTTAACAATAAAGCATGATTCATTTTTTACCTTTCTTAAACTAGTACTGTGTTATGCAGGTGAATATATGAAATTTAAATGAGTAGATTGTAGATGGTTCACATTTCACATGCTATGCTAAAAAAAGATGCACATGTTTGCAAGCAGCTTTGTATAAAAATTAGTATTCAAATCATAAGCTCACCCAAGTTGTCGCCAAAGCCAAATGTAGGGAAAACAACCACAACACAAATGACAGCGTTAACAATAGAATTCCTCATTTTGTAAGAGACCAAATTCAGCTCCGTTCTATCAACTAAATGGTACTTAGGAATACGACTAGCGTCGCTTTCTCCAGTAGTGCCTCCAAAACATTATTTTTCAAACGTTATCAGTGTCAATTCAAAAAATCAGTTATAGTAATGTCATGCCATATATTCACTGTTCACCGTACAACAAACAAACTCATTTGTCACAAAAATAGAAGTGAACACAGCAAAGCGCTCACATCTTGTTACATAATATACACAACTACATGTCTATAAAAGAAATATTAAAGAATGCATTCTTTCATGCATCGTTGGATACAAAAACTACATAATACCGGAAAAAGTCCGAATATGTATAAAATTCACTCAAATTAAGACTTTAGCCATAGTGGTCAAGTTAAAGATCTATACCTAAATTGTATACGATTAAAAATTGTTTTCTGGCAATATACTTTTGTGTCTGCAAGTTTAAAACAATATTTTTTAGAGATCTGATTGATGCACCATCACTGATCATGCCGTATGCACGTAATAACAGATAGTGATTAAAAGCTTGTATGTGAAGCCATATGAATCAGATAGGCTATCAATCAAGCCAAGTAAGTAATCAAACAGTGGCAAAAAACTCACTAATGTTCATTATCCATGCACTGCAAGCAAATGCAAAGGAAAATGAGACAGGTTAAGAGTATAGATTGGTTTAGCTGAATTTCTGTCTTGAGAACAGACTCAATTCGCTGGTGATGTTCTTCGACCGGCATTCAAACAAGAACTGACGCTTCAGTATAACCCCATACGTGCACAACTACACAAACACACGGGATGTTTTCAATTCAGAGTTTTCCGTCAGATACTACTCTCCCTACCACAACATATCAACAAAATCAACATTCATACATACGTGTTAGCTGTTGTAAGTTGTAATAATAAGCATACCTATCTGTTACGTAGCGTTGACTAGACTAAGATTAAGATTTTTGAGAATCTTTACAGAGAAAAAAGTCGATGTACACTCGGCTTATTGTGCGAGTACAACAACAAAAAGCGACAGTCAATGTATACCGAGAGAAGGAAGAATCGTATGTGATTGTTACTTTACTCACCTTTTTTGTAGAATTATGAAATTATTATTTTTATTATCAATTATCGCGTTGTAAAACCTGGGTTTTTTATTGGTTGCTTGAAAAACTATTTGATAGCCAAACTATTACAGGTAAACACATTTTATAGGTAAATGCAAGGTATTTTTTTCTCTATTCGATGTCAACTGTTTGTAGTGTGTATCTGTTCGTATTTAATGTACAAATTATAGAGTACCTTTATCTGAACTTAAATTCATTGGTATGTTTTCTCTACTCTGGACAGTGGAGCAAATTTATAGCCGCAGGCCAGTATTGCCTCATTACAATTCACTACCAGCGTGCTACGAATCTCACTCATTCATGGACACTTCCCCGCAAATCCCTAAAGATAAGTGATCTACACAATGTATTAGTCTTAAGGATAAAAAATACGTCTGCAATTTTTACACATGAATTAAATTAATTCTAAGAGAAGTAGCCAATAATCTGAGCCAATTATGTTGCGAAAACGAAACCTGAAATGGTAGAAATTCACTGAAGTACTGAAACCCATACTTGTTCTAATTTCCTTGCTTACACGCAATTTTTTACAACATGTCTGGAAGAACGCTGTCTGCATCTGCATTATACTTCAGAAACAAAACGATTGGTTAATTAATGGTATTAAAGTAGCATTTGACGATATGCAATGTTCATATAAATTGTGTTGCAACATTTAGTATACTATTAGAAAAGAAAAGGACGCATTTGAAAACAAAATTATGAGAAATATTTTAAACTCTAGATATATTTTGAGATGTCTGTAATTTTCAATTTCTAATCAATTATTCCAATGACTGATGGCATATTGACAAGTAAACGATTAAATAGTATCCGTTCAATGTAGTTTTGCCAATTTGTATATTATACATTCATGTGTTTTATTTCAGATCAATTAATTAATACCTTTATTATAATAATGTGAATATTAAATATGATTCAATCAAACAAAAAGCAATTTTGGTAATAATTATAGCAAGCACAACATTGTACGACATAATAATAGAACGAGACGGCGATATATGTACAGGAAACTACGAAATATAACTTTATAAATGTCTGTCTTTCGGTAAACACTCACTCGGAAGTAAAAGACATACTAATATGCTCTTTTTACCAACTTTAAATCATATGTGTGTTTTTTTTCTTCAAAAAAAGTTAGAATAAGGATTCTGATGATTTGCATTATATCCAAAATTATTTTGGGCTTCAAACTGTTGGGTGTTCCAAAGATTACCGTTTTGCCCATCAGAACTGACATTTCCCCACTCCTATATTCAAAAGTGAAGATTTAACGTGTACATAATATGGTTATCTCAAAATTATAGAAAAAAAAACTGTGTATACTTAAGATAAAAATACATTTACGCATTTTTCTAATGCTAATTTTTCTATCCGAAATATTAAACAAGATTTAATGATATCCTTAATGATATCTTTTAAACATGGTATTATTTAGAAACAGTACAATTAATATTTATATTTTGATACTATAGTCATCCTAAATTCTACTACAATTTTGATGCTTTTCCTTCATCATATCAGTAGACCTAGCTAGGCCTCTAACGTCACCTCTAGAATCCCTAACATTACTTTCCCGCATGCACGAATCAAAATAATTTTCATACGAATACTAATAAAAATTACGTTACACTAACTATGCTACGTAAATAGACAAAAACACTAAACTAACTCCTACAAGACATGTATATACAAGTATAAATAGTATCGTTTAGGTCTAATTGATACTGATATTTAGAAAACGACAGCAAATAGTATTGCTTCGAACCATATCATCATAATAGTCAATTATGCACTAAGCCATTCTAGGTGTATCAAGTGCTACAAGACACCTTTCGTCCAATTAAATCTATTCACTTGGTAGAAACTTTGAGATGGACTGCGTACGTAAACGTACCATCGCATAACAAAATATCGACAATTGACAAATAGATTTTATCGTCTTCCTCGACCACCCCTATTAAATCCACCTCTATTACCACCACGTCCTCCCCCACCACCTCTCTGATTACCCCCTCCCCGATTACCACCCCCTGAAAATCGGCTTTCCCGTTGTTCGTTACCCCGAAAAGATGACTGCTGACCAAAGTTGCCTGCCATTTGTCCAAGGCCAAATGGTGAAATTTCCTGCAGTGAGGCATAATAATTGATACCAATGTTCTAAAAGTTATATATTATAGTTTTTGTGGAAAGAGATCGAGATCAGTGTTCATGATATCGTTGAACGAAATTTCGTGTATGGTGACAGAAAGATAGAAACGGCCTGGAACTGTGCTTCGTCAAACTTTAATAATAATTATAGTTTACAAAAACCTACCTATGAGTCGGAATATACTAAATCTTGATTTCTAAGGTTGTTAATTTTGATGTGGCTGTAAAAGCTGAGGTTTAATTAGGGCAATAAAAAGCAAAAACCCGCATAATGTAGAAATGTTCGTTTCGTATGCTATGATAACAAATGCCAATAAAGGCCAAAAATTGGCTAATATTTTATAACTTAATATAATTTAATCAAAGGTCACATGTTTTCCTATTTCCAGAAAATACATTTTCTTTCATGCGAAGACATGTATGCACATCTTGTGTGCAAGTAAGTATCAAGGGAATATACCTATTTTTAAAAATCGAATCGATCGAAATCGAGTTTTAGACATTTTTAACAACATATCTTGGAGGAATAATGAATGGTCATAACCTTTCCTCCAAGACACATAAATCATGAATAAATTAAAGCTCAAGTTTAAAGTTACTATATAGTTATTGCCAAGATATGATAGGTATGAAACAAATCATTACTTGGAAATCCATATCTCCAAATTCTTCTTCTTAAATTCTAGTTAAAACTTCATGAATATTGAATATATTCAAGATTGAAGTACGAGTTTCTTTCGTCGAAAATTTAAAATATTTCATTCAACCGCTATTGTATGTACTTATATATTTCTTCAAAAATTCATAAAATACTGCCTTATGGCAGTTGTCTTAAATTTTATGGGTTTAGCATATATACCATGGTATAGTTTTTAATCGTAATGGTTTAGATCAGTTTATGATATATGATAGTTTAATTAAAATAAGAATTTTTTATGAGATTTAGATATACCCATCAGTAGCCATGACATTATTGTCTAGTCTGTATGGAGTTTTAATTTGCACTTTTTTACTCCCACGTACTTTACTTCAAACTTTGTTTCTCAGCGAGAGAAAAGCAAAATTTCATCGATCAGTTAATTTAAGTACCATCTTGGTTAGCAACAAGAACTCCGTATCGAGAACTTTTTAAACACCCTATCATTGCGAATACCGAGACTAACATCCCATTGTGTATGGGTGAAAACCAACCTAAACACAGCTAAGGGGAAAATGGGAACAACAGCAATTAAAGAGAAAAGTAAAGGCATCGAATGCAATTTCATTTAGTAATAGTTTCATATTGAAAATTTAAGCATACATAATTTCTATGGAACACGATTCAAACCGATTTTTAAAAAGTTTGTTGTCATAAGAACAACTGATGTTTTTTTCAAAAAAACGCTTTTAAACACCTTTTACAAGTCTAGCAAGTTGTCACTACATTAGACTTAATTACGATTTCAATATGATCGTTGATTATACCGCATAGTATATCCATCAATATGTATGCATATATGAATTGTGACAAATAGTTACTATCATAGACTTGCACAAATTAGTGCAAATACATTATTCACTGGTAAGGCATTTAAACACATAACGGGGCACTAAATTGCAGATTATTGATGATCCAATTTAGTACATGCATGAGTAAAACTAAAGTATTTTTCGTTGCAATTCGCAACATTTTTGTTGCACTTATGGCTGTATCAACCTGACACATAAAGTGACGCCATGTCTCCATTTTTCAGAATGACATGGTCATCATAAAATATTAATGCATTAATGCTAACTTTAAATAGGTTCTAAAGATATCAGATTTTCAACCATTCCATAAGAAATCTTAACCAAGCACAAAAACTAGAAAGTTATAGCCACATCAATTTTTTCCACCAAAAATATTCCGACTCGTCATAAATGAAAAACTAGTTCTTTTAACGCGACTTATTCATAATTACTTCTGTTCTTAGAGTTTGACTTAAATAGTTCTTCTACAGCAAAATAATTAGTGAAAGTAGATAAACTTACCCAGGTAGGACCTGATGAATTTCCCCCTCCGTTTCCTCCCTGAAGTTGTGCCATCAGACCAGATGGAGGCATTGGTGGCGGAGCCAACGCCATACCTGACGCATTAGAGCGATCTGAAAACGTTGCAAGAACAACCAGAACCTAATCAGTAACATTATCGACCCACATTTTTTTTCACAATCTTAAAAAGGATAATCAGATAAAAAAGCAGCCATGGAATAGTGTTTCATTTGTAATCAAACGGTAATTCCGTGAATCATCATTTAGTTTGTATTAGTATATATGTAAAGATTTCTTGCACTTCTTTAAAGTAGAAAACCATCAAACAAACGATGAAAAATATTTTTCAGATCATGAATTTGAAGTTCTTTAAAGAGACGAGCAAAAAATTGAAAAGAATATAATTATTGTTTATCGAACCGAAGTCGAGGTCAAAACCGAGACCACCTCCATTTGAAGAATCTTCATCATTCGGCCCAAGCCCATCTTGCCCCATAGGATCTCGAGGAACCATTGGAGCATCACCACCACCTCGGCTATATCCTCCGCCAAACTGCATACCTCCTCTGTGTTGCATTCTCTGTTCATGATCCAGTTCCCGTCGTCTCAGTTCTGAAAGCAACATAGAATCAATCAGTTTTATTATAATAGTAGTAACACCTAAACATTGAACCTTAGAAGTATCTGGATTCAGAAAGATAATTTTGTGACTTACGTTCACGAAGCATTTCCGTTTCATAATCATAACGTGCGATTTCCATCTGAGCCTGTAACTTTTCCAAGTCTTTTTGCATTTCTTCCTTCAGCGCTTCTTCCTTTTCCTTGTACTCGCTCACAAGATTTTTCCACTTCGTACCATACTCATGCTCAAATGTGCCGTCATCAGCAATCCTTGGTCCAACCTGGGTTAACAAAAGATAAAATCCGTATTATTTCACTTTCCATCTTTTGTGACTTAACTATTAGATATGTTTACTAGTGTCGTACCTCTCTGGCTTTGTAGTAAACCAACTCCCTCTCCTTGTTATACTCCCTCTTGGGCAAGTTGATTTCTAGTAAACCTTCGTCCATTTCACTCATATCACCCAATTCCGTGATAATTGGTCGCAGATCCGAAGTGATGAAGTAGCATTTGGAGCTACAAAAGTTGTGAGCTGCGATAGCGTAGTTCTTCCTGGTGTAATCAACAATGCCTTGACCAGTAGATTTGCCTTTCTCATCAACTAATACGATAGCGCGTTCGATCTGACAAAATTAATGAAGTATGTACAATAAACCACCAATTATTAACTACAAATATATTCACACTACTGTTTCAAAAAGAAATGGTTCTTACCTCTCCAAAGACAGAGAATGCCAGCTCTAGGAGCTCGTTTGATACCATTGGGCCAAGATTTTTAACTTTAACCCTCACACTTGCTGGTGCAAATCTAACTTTGATGGGGCGACCTTTCAGCTGATGCTGATCTAGTTCTGCACGTGCGCGTTCAGCATTTGTTCTGAAATCCTGTCAAATAAAAACACGATTATTTTAATTTGTTCTTCTAATAGAGGTATATAGGTGACTATCACAGTTATATTCTCCAAATCAGACAAAAAAAGCAGCCATGGAATAAAGTTTCATGGAAAATCAAACGGTAATTCCGTGAATCATCATAAAAAGAGAACTAAAATACAGATTTTTTATCAACTATCATTTTAACTCACCATCTTCAGAAAAGCAAAATTCTTCTCTCGGTTTAAAAACAGTTCATCGATTTCCCCAAATGGAACAAATAGTTCTTTGACTTCGCTTTCTGTCGCTTCAGCAGCAATATTTCCAATATATAGCCTTGTGTTAGCCAGAAACTTTTTGATTTCGTGCTTTTTGGGAGGAAGATCGCACGTCTGCCCATGAAGAGAACGAATTTTTTCCATGATACGTTGCTACAATTTAAAACAATACAAAAATTATTCATATGTTACATAAGTTGGAAAACATAAATAATGTAAAATTCAGCAATGCCTGACATACCTCTGGATTCATATTATTAAACACTTTCAACTTCTTGTTTAACGGACCACCGTCCATACCATCATGCCCATGCCCTCCGCCGAATCTTCTGTCTCTGTCTACACGCTCACTACTACCATGATGAGACCCCCCACCTCTTCCACCTCCAAAAGAATTGCGTCCCGGGCCAACTGGTCCACCACCTTAACACAGAAAAAAGAATATTTTAATTAGACCGGTTAATTTTGTACAAATATCAACTTATCAAATTGAAACCAACTAAAAATCAGATTTAAAAAGCAGCCATGGAACGAAGTTTCATACTTTATATCAAACGGTAATTCCGTGAACTCATCATATTAACAGCACCATTTAACAGTAATCTAATATACAGTCTACTCTCCATATAGTCATACCCCA
>JAQFXM010004715.1:0-16499 GCA_034693345.1 Entomobrya multifasciata
TTTGATGATTGTCTGAAGTTTTTTAGCAACCCATTTTGCACGTGCGCGATGCATGAAGTTTTTGGTAAATCGATTATACCAGAGAATTGATTAGAAATCTAATGTAAATTTAAAAGTCCGTACATATTTAAAAAAACTAAGGGGCCTTACGAAACAATTAAACCCTACAATATAATATCTCATATAGCCCCAGTCCGTACAACAGGTAAAAATATAAGGTATAAGCTATGTCGGGAAAACTAAGCAAACATACCTGTTAATCAATCATCATTACCGAAGTTTATACCTACCATTGTATTATAAGTTTTTTGGTTATACAGGAAAAGTTGCAAATAAATAGTCTTCCGGATCAGAGTAATTTTCAAACGATCGTTTAAATTCAGAATTCTAATATTTTAATACCATTTTTATAGCCAGAATTTAATTCTTGTAATAAATACATTTTATCATAATGCACTACCAAATTTTTTTCTAAATTGGTGCACATCAAGTAAGAATAAAGAAATCTGTTTTATTTTAGCAACCTTCGACTATCTTTGAAGACTAATTTCGTCTGAAATTCTTATGTTTCAATTCCAACACATATGCCGAACTGATGTCGTGCAAAATCAAACATGCATTAAGCGTGTAAATAATTTTACAACGATATTACTTTTTAGATAATTTGCGATAAATATTTATTATATTATTTAACAAGCTATTTAATTATTATATAAAGTGTGGTTTCGTAACGACTATACCTTAGTTACATCTAGACAAAATAAAGAAAATGATTTTTTCGATGATTATCTAGATAAAAATCAATACGGTTTTGTGCACGTGAATATGGATAAGTAGACCGTATCAAAAAATCAATCTCAATCACGTCCAGCAAAAATTAAATGGTTTTACAAAGGTATAAAATATTTTATGGATATGAGGTAGTAGGCCTACGAAAAATTTGAATTGTAAAATTCTTTCATTCGATTTAAGATTCTGATAGTTAAGACTGAAACTCTTGTCGTACAATAAACATTTTTGACGAAATCAACTTTTTCAAAAATATTGTTCAAACTTTTCAAAGTCTTCTAACCCTGGGAATATATTTAATTCGTTTACATTCTAGAGATGCGTAGTAACTTTGAAGATTTTTTAACAGTTTTGTTTTGAAAATTATGAATGAAGAATAAATGTTAGTAATATTAGTTACGATAAAAACGAAACAATACTTGACAAATATTAAAAGTTTTCGAACAATTAGCCAAGCTAGTAACCGCATTTCAAACAACCAAAATATTAACGAAATCGATATGCAAGTTAACCATAGCACAAAAATTACCAAAATATTTCCATCCATCTTTGGCCTTTTTGGAGGTATTCTGGGGTCGACATAATGTTCTCTCTCGAATCCTGTAACAATTAAATGTTCCCACCAACTCATGATCCCAGAAACTTGGATCCCTCTAATTCTTTGCATCATGTAAGGAGTTGTAAAGCCCATTAATTTGAAAGCAAAGTATTGCTCAAAATATTTCTCTTTTCCAATATGAATATTGCCAGGGATTGTTGATGTCTGTCTTTGGTCACTTAGCTTTTGCGCATATTTCAAACTTGATTCACGAGGCAACACTATTGCGGACTTACTGCAATTTCGTAATTCCTGCAGTAAAATATTTTCTTCCATTTGAAGGTACATGTTTGTCTTGTTTGCACTAAACGCCATTTCAAAACTCATACTGCTATTTTCAATATACTTATACTGCTCGTAAGCACCCATTATAATATTTTTTAATACCAATCTAGTTTTCTTTTGCAATTTCACGTTTGCAAATATGTATTCTTCGTTTTTGTCTTTAAAAGATGAAAAGAAATCAAAAATTTCAGACCTGACAAATATTGCTAAACCTTTCGTATAACTCATTTTCCCACCAAATAACCATTTAATTGGGAACGACAACTCTTCGAAGTCGAAAGCGGGCTCATAAGATCTCGAATATAAGGTGAAATTTTCATCCAAAAGTTGACCTAGTTTATCATACGTTTTCTCTGTTCTTGGGGCTACCATACGATATACATTGTCGTTTTTATAAGCATTGCTTAAAACTAAAGTAGCTAAACTTAGGGCTCCAAACAAAATTCTGCAAGACAACCTTCTAAAAAACTTCATTGGGAAAGGATCGCCTTGCTCTAACATTAATTTTAAAATATTGATACTTTTATGAAATCCATGTCCGTTCCACGTATGCCCTATTAAAACTACTATGGAAATAGTACTTACGAAAAACATAGCCCATACACCAGGCTGGTAAACAGCAACAAGGTCTTCGAATGGCAACTTGCTCAAACCTCTATAACCACAAGTTATAAACTGAAAGTGTTTTAATGTATTTGGAAAGAAAAGAGTGTAGTACTACCAACCCGGTTCACCTGTACTGTAACGTTGCAAGGAAATACTGGATGCCATGTGAACTGCTAATTTATGAAATGGGGTAGATTTCCCATTTACGCAAAGATTTTCGTTATCAGCAAGAAAACTGTAATTGTTCATAATTGTTTTCCATACATGGACATGCGCTCTGTCAATTTTATGACTTACGTCAGTATTTCCTTCGAAAACTTGAGCTGGACGTTGTTTCAGAGAAATGTTATCACACGACCGCATTTGCTTTGAAAATCCTTCGCCATGTACTGAGTACGTATACAATAATATCATGAAATTATTTGTCGAAAATGTTGCGATACTTTTAAATTTATTGGGATCACCCAGCTGTTGCACAGAAATAGTTTGGAACAAGTAAGGTGTGTTGAATTGAAAGCATTGTAAACAAAATGAGTTAATAGTAATTATTGACAAATGATACACTCCCAACATGTACGCGGTCTTTGTTCGAACAAGTTCAAGATGAATAAAAATTTCATTTACTAGACTGTCTTCATTGTCAAACCTTTGAGTTAAAAAATCATATATAAAGACGTCCGTTGAACGATCATTTGAAGCAATTAATAAAATAGAAGATTGAGTTGAAGGAAAAATATTCGAATTATAGTAATATTTGGCTAAGTATGTTAAGTCCTTTGAAAAATCCGAGAAAATCTGTAAAACGGGCATTTTCTTTTTAGCCTTTGAGCCTTTGGAAATCCGCAAAAGTATGTTATTAAGCATATAAGGCGTTACGAAATGAATCAAACATTTCCAAGGCTTAGTTTGAAAATGAAACTGAAACGGATTCAACAAACAAAAGTTTTTTAGCCGATCTTGTGACATTTTGTAATCGTAAGCGTTTCTTCGATGTGTGTATTGAGAACACTCAATAAATTTTGATAAAGGTCCAGACTGTTCAGTGGGAAATGGTTTTCGTAAAATTATTGGTAAAGAAATTGGTGGAATTCCGTATTTCATATAATTGTCCAAAATGGTTAGACAACCATGGTTTGCTAGAGGTTTTAAATATTGATCTAAATTATCTATTTCCGGCAAGATTTTAAAATAAGCTGTGTATAATTCAACTTTGAACAAAATTATAAGTAAAGAACAAGTTCCCATTGCTTGAGCAAACATTTTTTAAAAAATATCCGTTTATTAGCAGCAATATTTTAACTAAAAGCAATGGCTGATCCAAAAAAAATATTTTTCTCGATAAATTTTGGTTTCCAGTTTTCTTACTCAGAGTTTTTCTGTGAATTAGTTCGGCATTTATATTTTACATGTTGGTACATGAAAACGGGTTGCGGACTGATTACCTTGAAAGCCATATGATATCATTTTTGTCCGGGGCCAGATCCACTATATATTAGGTCCACACTTGCCACAAAGTCCAACCTAATGGCATACATAATTACATACGAACTTGATTAAAACTAGTACTGTAAGTAAAAGATAAAGTAGTGCTCGAAGTACTTTTTACTGATTTTTAAATGTTAAAAGTAAAAAAAAATATAATTTTTCTTCCACGTTATTTGATTGTATCTCCAAAACTATTGAGTTTTAAACTAAGGTCTCTTGACAAAGTTTGATTCCAATAGTCTAATCTATCGATTCATTCAATAATATTTTTTGCCACTTGATTAGCATGTAACCGTTAATTGGTCGTTACTCCGTACCGTTACACCGATTTGGCTGAAAATCAATAGACTTCTTAGTTTAACCGTAAGATACTTGTGTATCAAATTTGAAGTCTGTAGGTCAAAGTGTTTTTAATTAGAGCGTTCACAGACAGCCCGACATGCATACAGACAGACATGAAATACGAAATCAACAAATAGTACGAAGCACCTCGCACTACTTAATAATTATCCAGAATATTACTTTTCCTGATTACTACCGATAAAATCTTCATTATGTTATTCAACAAGCTAACTACCAATTATATAAGCGTAGTGGCATAACTTTGATTACAGAATATACTTTGATTGCCTTGCTTACTTATAAGTGGACTGCAAGATATTGCTTTTTCTGATGATTGTAGGGATTGTTTTAGTACGCCATTTTAAATGTGTATTATGTAAACATAAGTTAGGTACCTTGCCAATATTTAATTGCTACATTACAATATCTCACATAGCCCCGCTCCGTACAACAGGTAACAATATATAAGATATAAAGCTATTCCTGAAAACTAAACAAACCTACCTGTTAATCAACCATCATTACCAAATTTTATATCTACTATTATGATAATGATATATTTTTTAATACCATTTTATCAACAGAATTGAATTCTTGTTTTATATGTATATCATCAATCATCTAAATCGGTGTACCAAGTAAGAATGAAGAATGCATTTTATTTTAGTAACCTTTGTCGCCTTGAACCTAAACCTGACCTAACCCTTTTTTTGGTAAAGGCAAACAAAAAATCTTATAAATAGACAGACAAACACAAACAGAATGGGAACAAAACAAAGGAGCATTAAGATCAGAATCATGATCTCTTTGTACCAGTACAACCATTATATATGCATATTCTTATATTCGTTAGCTTGTTTGTGAGAAACACCCCCAAAATACCAAATCAACTAAAACGACAAAAACATAAAAAAAGTACAAATCTGTAAATCGCTGAGAAATTTTGAGATGTTCAATGACGTTTGTGTCAAACGGTCCTTAACCTTTTCTTCTGAGATACATTTACTTTGTTAAAAGTCTGGAAAAATGGACTCTTTCATTTTTTTCCCAAAAAAAAACATTTGATTTTACACCAAAAATCAATCATCTCCGTTTTTGGTCGAGCTATAAACTGAGTGAGTACACGATTCTGCACATGAATATACATAATACTGACCTGTCTCCATGCAAAATGTTGTAATGAACCAGGTTATTGACTCACTTGTCTCCCCATTCTCCATATTAATAGTCCATTGTTAAAAGACTGGTACTGGCATCGGCACGATGATGGCATATCGAATTTCGGTTGGTTGGTCACCAAAGTTGGTGAGAACAATCAAAAAAATACCAAAAAAGAGTGAAACTACTTTGTAAATAAAATATACCCTGTAGAGATTTTCAGAGATAGCATCTCAATCTCTCATCCTGTTCACTTTCCATTTCATTTTTTCGTATAAATACCCATGAGACCACCAGAATCCCATATCAATCCAAATCATCATATCATCTCACCCAGACCACCTATCTTATAAACCTTGCCCCTCAAAATGAAACCGGTAAGCGAACATTAATTTTTAACAGAAATTTCGGGGCGACTTGAGAAATTTTCAGATTAACTGTTAAATTCTTACAAATTATTTTATTTCCTCAGTTTGTCGCTTTAGCAATTCTCATGGCAACCGCTTCTGCCGCCACTTACGATACCAGCCCTGGAAATGTCATCCGAGTGACTGCAGATAAGCCTGCCTCTGTTTCTTCCTCCAACAGTGGAAGCTACAGTTACTCTACAGATAACTCCCAAGTATACGTTCACATTCCCATCACCAGCCTTTCCCAGAAAATCGTCGGTTCCCAATTAAATGACATTTCCTATTCCACCGGAAACGGTATATCTGTCTCGGATAAAACTGAATCCCAAAACCGCCCTTCCACCTATGAAGACGAAAATGGTAATCTTATCCAATCCGACTCAACTTTGGTGAAAACCGGTTCATTCAGCTATACATCCCCGGAAGGAGTACCCATATCACTGAACTACATTGCTGATGAGAATGGTTATCGAGCTCAAGGAGATCATCTCCCAAAACCTGTGGAAAAGTTACCAGAGGTCCAGCAAGCAGAACAAGAGCATCTTCAATCCCAAAGGGAAATCCTTTCAAAGGCTCCAGCGGTTACTTCAGTGTCCTCATCGTCATCCAGCTTATCTTCCTCATCTTACGATGCACCTGCCGCCCCCGCAACAATAAATATTCGGGAATCCGCCCCAAAAGTTAAGGCATCAACTTACAATGCCCAACCAGTTGTAGTTGTAAGGTCATCCTATGAATCTCCAGTAGCAGCACCCGCCCCCGCACAAGTCGCTGTTCCGAAATCTACCCCAGAACTTGTCAAGATTGAGTATCAAGATACCCCAACACAATATACACCAACTCAGGCAATTCGGGAACCTACCCAAAAGGTCGTTAAGGCTTCGTCTTACAATGCCCCATCAGTTGTGGTTGTAAAATCATCTTACGAATCACCAGCAGCGACACCCCCCGCCTCCGCAACAATAAATATTCGGGAATCTGCCCCAAATGTTAAAGCTTCCACTTACAATGCTCAACCAGTTGTAGTTGTTAGGTCATCTTATGAATCCCCATCGGCACCCGCCCCCGCACAAGTTCGAGAATCTACTCCAAAAGTTGTTAAGGCTTCCTCCTACAATGACCCATCAGTTGTTGTTGTAAAATCATCTTATAAATCACCAGAAGCACCTGCCGCCCCCGCACCCATTAAGGAATCTAACCCACAACTTGTTAGAATCGAGTATCTCGATGCCCCAGAGAAATCCCCATTACTTCAGAAGGTTGGTGAAACGCCTTACGTTTTAAGAATAGTGGCACCACCTCCAGTCACAAAGTTTGTTGGATTTGAAAAATAAATTTGACTGATTTTATACTATTTTATTATGTCCACAAATTAACATTTCTGTATATACTTTTGGTATTATGATTCTAGTATGAATTTCTTATGGAAAAAAATAAACGAGTACAATAGCTCAACACAAAGTTATTTTTTAAATGTGAAAGTATAATTATTTGTTTATTTCGCATATCTCGAGTTTAAAATATATATATATCATTTTGTTTTTTTATATGTACGTAATTATTTACAAGTGTTTCACAGAATGTTTTCCTCGTTAAATTGTGTATTTTCTAACAATTCTAACTTAATAACAATTTATATACAAAATTTGTAAATTATAACATGTTTTTAAACTAAAAAATATCACTAAATACAACAAAAAAATTGCATAATAATATCAACAGTGCTCATCAATCACCATTTTATAAATTCTCTCCCTTTTCATTATCAAAAGAAATTAACAAGGAAGTAATATTATTTGAGTGAGAAACATAACGGTTTATATCTAAACTATGAACTATGATAATTAATACAAATCGAAATAAATCCGTAAAAATTACAAAGTGAAATAAGTAAAGTGTAAAGGTATTTTTAAGTAAATAAATGCATTTTTATATGGTAAGAACGTTACACTACTTACAATTCTAACTCATGTGTATGTACCAAAAAAATATTATCCAAAAGTGTTTTTTCTGCAAAATCTCCAAAACTTAATAATCAAACACCCAAACAACATTGTCTTTTATATCGTGATATAGAATTTTCTATTGTTCATTTTTATCAAACCGATTTTTTATGCTACGCTGCTGTGATGTGAATGTGACCACAGGGCAAACCTTTATACATATTTATCTTTCATCTTTATAAGCATTTTGTACATTGCTCTATCACCAACCATTCCCTCGCAAAAAACAGCTATTATTACTACCAGCCTACCTACATGAATACGTTTGTCTTATTGTCTTGAACAGGTTTACTCATTTACAAGTCATAACTCTACATTTAAGTGTATTTATACATAAGTCATACTACAAAGCAGAAAATATTAACAAAAAATATTTTATGAATATCTTCTCAAATTACAACGAAATCCTACACATAACATAACGTGACGTAATTTGGATTGTGGATAATATGCATGTATATACTTCGAATCACAAATCACAAAGTTAACACAGTAAAGTACAAAGTCAAAAGAAAGAAACAAGGAAAAAAAATATTCCATAAAAAATATTACAAGGAAAAAATATATAATATCAAATGTGCACATTGCACGCACGTAAAATATAATATTGGGTACGCGTAGTTTTGTAGCATCAAGTAAAGTAGGATAAGAAAAAGAACAAGATTTTCCAGCAGAACTGCTGGATTTGCACTTTGCACAACTACACAATATTTTTTAAAGAGACTAAAAATTGTATAGTAACAGCATCATCAAAAAAACAGTAAAAAAGCTTAGCTTTACATTTTTATTGCTATTTATATGACGACGATATGATATTAAGATCAAGTTGTTGATCAAATCAGCAGAAGACTTCTTTCTGAGAGGAGAGAGCTTGGTTTTGTTTATAATGAATACTTACGCAATATTATGATGGTTTACCTTATGTTTATCATGGAAAAATACATTTGTTTTTAAATTTTTCATCATTTCAGTATAACAGTTTATCAAAAATAATCAGTATCAGTCTAGAAGCCTTAAAAACTGATTTGGAATAAATGATCTCTCAACATTTAAAATTTGGCTTGGCTTAAATATAATTTTGTAGGTAATTAGTTAACATTTTTGTCTTTTGATTTGGATGAATGATATGTTACATTGGAAGATTGGTATTTAAAGGCAGTATATTTTTTCAAAGTATTTTCAAGTTGTCTTGTCATTTTAACTAAACTAACCTAATTAACTACATATCTAATTCCCCGAAAACTGAAGCAACTGTGCCTTCCTCTTTAACGTCCCATTCCAATGATTCTTCACCGCATTATCCGTTCTACCTGGCAACAATTTCGAAATCCTACTCCACTGATTACCCCATCGAGCATGAGCCTGCATTAAAATCAAATCCTCTTGATCACTCCACGGATTTTTATTAACCTCCGGATTTAAATGATGAGTCCACCTTTCCCTAATTTGTTTCCCAGTCCTCCCCGTACCCAACTGTAATGCAACCTTTGACCAATTCTTTGGCCCTGTTTGAGTCACAATTTTACTAATCATTTCATCTTCCTCCTGAGTCCAATTCCCCTTCCTTAACACAAACACTCTCTTCCTCTTTTTCCCTCCAGCCCCTCCATCTCCTCCATCACCCACAAAATCTTCCATTTCAAAGCTTGATCTACCTCCATTATAAAAGCTACCACTGCCATCATCCTCATAAGCACCTCCTCCATCGGAATACACCTCTTCTCCATTTTCATCGTCATAATAGTATTGAGTCTCCTCCGGACTTGTGGTGTACACCTCTTCATCCTCATCCCCTCCCGAGTACTGTTTGCCATTATCTCCAACAATTTCCCTATAACAAAAATTCCCAAATTAATATTCATTCTCTAAATTGCTCAATTAACTATTCCAAAATACATTAACATTAAGAAGGTGTACTTACAAAAAGTTAACACAGTTATTATCCTCCGCCTCATCCCCATCCCCTCCATCCTCCATATCATCATAATATTCAATCATTGGTTCCACCGTATTCTCCTCTTCCTCCTCCCCCTCATCCACCTCCAACTTTGGTCTCTTCGCCTGTGACAAATTAGGCATTTGCTTCAGTGCCGGTACTGGAGGTGGCGTAAACTTTTGGGGCAATGTGAACTTTTTACTGTTAACATTCTGCTGTTGATGTTGCACATTTCCCATTTTCATTGGAGGTGGCTTCCTCAGCAGAGGCTCCTGTTTAATTGATAGACTTTGACGTGGAGGTGGTGGTATTGTAATTTTTCTTTGCGGATGTGGAGCTGAATATCTTTGGGGAATGTGAGGATGATGATGATTATTCACCTCCTCCTCCTCCTCCATGTAGTCATCCTCATCATTAGAGTTTCCTGAAGAGTTTCCCAGCATTTCAACTTGTACGTCATTTATCCAGTATTTTTTGGCAAGGGGGAGGGGCAATGCGGATGGAACACCTCCTCCTCCTCTGTTTTGATGAAGAGAGCTGACTTTTGATATGGAAATGTTTGTGTTGGCGTTTAGCAGTTTTGCAGCGGCGGCAGCTGCAGCAGCTTGTTTCGCTTGGAGGAGGGATGGTGAGGGGATCTTGGGTCCGGAAAGGATTTGTTTGGCAAGTGATGGAGGTGAGTTTTTGGAACTTAACATTTTGAGTTCAGTGAAGCCAAAGCTTTTAAGACAGCTCAGTGGAATGCGCACATGTCCGGGATCTAAAAACAAAGACAACAGAAATAATTTAGGTCAAGGTCAAAGGTCATTCACTATATATACATCTATGATTATGATAACTAGTGAACTTACTTCTTAAAATCTGGTACATCTGAAGAGTTTCCAAAGTTGGATAAGCTCCCCCTCCCCCCACACCCCCATTAGCTCCTCCCCCACCACCCCCTCCTGGACTTTTAATAAATCTATTTGTTGGCAATTTCGCTGACCTCTCCTGCTGCTGACCTTTTTCCTTTTGACACAATTGCACCGCATTTTCATAGTCCCCTTTACTAAACAATCCCTCCCTTCCCCTCCATCCCTCCAATAAATCTTTAGTCACCTGCATGATTTCCTCCTGAATACTCTCAAACTCAACATGATAGCTAGCCAACTGAAGACACTTGTCATGACATTGAACGCACAATGGAGGCACTACACTTTTCAACTGATTTCCAGTAAATTCATTTATCTTAACCATGTCATCCCCAATTAAATATTTCCAGAGAAACTGACGAAAGTATACTTTAGTATGGTCATCATTGCCTCCATTATTACCTCCACCCTTCTCTGGAGTATAGTCCGCTGGAGATAAACAGAACAGACATAACTTGGAAACTCCCCCATTACCCCCTCCTGTGGAAACCGATGAATGTGAAGAAGTCGCCATTTTCCTCCCGTTCCAAAAATATTCCAGAAAATTGTCCAGGTGACCTTGAAAAAATTCCAGACAAAAACAAATTGTAAACATCTCCAAAAAACAAAATAGACGACCAGTTAAATATTTACACCAATTAAAATGCCCACTTACTTAATTGCTTCCTCAAAACAAACAACGTTAACGACAACGACCTTCCGTTAACCCAAATTAACTACCAATCCACCCACACAAAACAAATCTTAACGACTTATTGTCACTTTCCGTTTAATCACTAATTAAACCCAACCAATCAAAACAATTAAAATCACTCAAACAAAAACGGTCTCATTAAACTACACCCACCTCATCTAAAACTGAACACAATTAACTAAACTAACACAATATTTTCATCATAATGATGACGACTATACTAAACTGTTAACAACGCAGCAACCTACAAACTAACCCAAGTCGTCAGCAATCTAATCCCAGTCAAGTACTAAATCCAATCCTGATCGTTTTTTTCTGTTGAGTGTCGTCGTGCTGCTTGTGTGCCATGATCATCGTCGTCGTTGCAATTGTAATGCTGCCTGTTACGTAGTTAATATTTTTCTCTGGTTCATGGTTTTGTTCTGGTCGCCTATTTATTTTTACCAGTCGCAATCGCAACATCCAAACCAGTACCAGTACCAGTTTTACTTTTAATACATGTGAATACACTAGAGTGAGTGTTGGATTGGATATGCGCATAACGGCAGTAACGGCAATTCACAATTGTGATATGCCTTTAATGTATATAAATTGAACAAAGCAAACAAGGCATACATACATTTTTAACCTTGCCCGTGTTAAACATTAAACGACCGACCACCTTACCAACTCAACAACCGGACCATGTAATTTTTTTTCAGATGCTGCTTCACTTTGAATAGAACAGAGATCTGTGTGGTAAGTTTGGTCATAAAAGTTTGTGTGATGATCAGTTTTTATGTAATATCTTACGCACGTTGACGAGAGCTGAAACGCGAAGGGAGCGAGACACAGTGAAACAAGTTGTTTTTTTGTTTGGGATAAAAATCTTCCCCTATTTTTTTCTAATGAATTGAAATACGTTGGGGAGAATTTTAGTGTGAAAAATAAGTTGGATTTGGATGTTGGGTTGAGAAGGTGGTTAGGTTAAAACTGATACCGACCGATGCAAGTTTACTGGCAAAATGTTTTGTAAGGATGCTGGGTATGATGGGTATTGGGTTGCGTGCATGTATGCATGGCAGTTATAATCGGTTGGATGGCAAAAAAAATAAAATAAAGTTGTTTTTTAGGTTGGTATGCCGTTGGTTGTAACAGAAAAATATTTACAGGAGAGAATATGAATGTATGCTTTGTAGAATGGGTTTAGGTTGATGATGCGATGATGGTCTCTGGTCTTATCAGCAACCGCAAGTTTTACTGGTAGTCTGACTCTGGCTGTTTCACAGTTGAATCGACTGAATATTATTTTGTATGTATGGTTATTTTACTGATTAAAATGTTTTAACAGGAAAAAACGGTCTCCACGGAATGAAGTAATATAAGTGTGTATAGAGAAATGGATTTTACAGCTTTTCTGATAAACTGGGTTGCATTTGCATGGCTTTGAATATTTTTGATAAAATTCTTTTGATTGTTGAGCTGTTTTTCTGAGTTTTGAGGGAAGAAAAGGGATGTGGATTGGATATTGGGTTCTGTTGAGAAGGGTTGGTTTGGTGGTGGTTGGGATACGGGGATGGGGAATCATATATTTTTTGGGATTTCTGTTAGGATGGATTTTTGTATGGCTTGGGTAGTTGGTATGGTAGAGTTAGTGTGTAAAATAGGTAGTATGCTTTGTGAGGATGAGGATTCGGTTAAGGTTGAAGGTTTGGTTGTTGATGTTATGTTAGTAGTTTGAGATGAGAAGGATGAAGGAAGCTGAAAGAGAGAGGAAAAAAAAAGAATCCCTCTATTTTGATAGCGAGACGAGTACCTAACCAGTTTTACCGTTAGTCGTTTTTTTCTAGCTGTTATTCTAGATAGATGGGTTGGTAGAGGGAAAAGGGAGAAAGAAAAATAGGGACCGTTATATAAATGATGACATGACATTGCAATTGCATGAAATATGTAGGGATGGGATAACATAACGGTTTTTCTTTTTCTGTTATAACGATAACGGCGAAAAATGTGAAGGAATTTTTTTCTGATGTGCTGTTACATGAATACTTTCATATTATATATTATATATGTATGGCAATGGCATGGCCTTCAGTTTGTATGATTAGTGAGAAAACAAAGTTTTCGGGTAAAATTTAGCAGTTTATGAAAAATATTTATATTTCTTGGGTAAAATATTAACGAACATGATGATCTTATGGATTGGTATGTAAATTCAAGAGAAAGGATAAGAACGATATCAATATTAAACGATAGTGGTTAGAGGTCTGACGTCTGAAAAGAAATTATTATTTAGGTCAAATGAGTTTTAGAAAAGAATTTAGAAGTTAAATGGAACAAATAAGAAGAATAGAAGGGAAAAAAGGTCAAGTAGGATTCTTGGAGAATGCCAAATACCGACATAAGTGTAAGTTAACATGTATAAGAATTACTAGTATCATAAATGGATCATGAACAATGACAAAATGTAAAGTGTAGACAAGAAAGAAGACGTAAGAAACAAGAAGGATTGGAGATTGGTGTAGGTGGTTTTGTTTTTGGGTTTAAATAGATTTTATTCATGCACTGCATCATATTAATATGGGATATTAAACATGTATTCAATTCATGCAACGTGTAATATTCATGCTTGTAAGCTTACACAAGATATTTTACATGATTAAGATAAATGATCACGAAAAATGGTTCTTTTTCGACGACGACGACAAAGCCAACTGATCTTCAGATAAACATTATAAGCTTTACTGAGAAAACAAACTAACGGTAGTATGAAAAGTAAATGGAAAGGAATATAAATGTAGAAAAAATGTCACAACAGACATACTAACAGATTTCTTCACAATCACAAATTTTTCACAGGTGCTTCTCATAAACTTGTTAGGGAAATTAATGAGGTCACTATTTAGTCAGGTGGATTGGATTGGTGGATGGATGCGCAGCCAATCAATCGGAAATTGTAGGTGGCCACGGGAAATCGATGCTCTACAAAAAATAAATATAATTTTAGCATGAAAATTTATTCTTTAATATTTAACGAGCATATCATCATAATTTAACTGATTTATAACTGACCTGTACATCTAAAGACACAATATCCGCTTCCACCCCCAAAATTTCTTGAACAGAGGGCCTCGTCCTTCCCAGATCCCCATGTACAAATTCCTTCACATAAGTACCCGCCTGAGTTGTTACGAATAACTTGAATAAGTTCTTATTCTCCTTTGTTGGTAAAGCTTTCATGGAAAACACAGATCTCTCCCGGGTAATTAAAGATCTTCTGTGGAGGACACGGAGGGGGGTCTTTTGTTGGAGGACGATTGGGAGGGGATGCTCATTCAACTTTTGGAGGAAGGAGGGTTCAATGGAAGTCGTCTCCGGAATTAGACAAAGGGCACAGTAGCTTTTGGTTTTGGATTCTTCGCCGTCTTTTAACAAAGTGGAGTCCCTTCTAAAATATAAATGTAAAATCGTCAGTTAGTTAATTTTAAAGTTAAATGAGTTAATTTGGTTAGGGTTTTAAATGTAATTTGGTAGCTTACTTTGAAATCACTTGTACATCTCGAACACCAATTAACTTTGTACTTTGATTAATTTTATCTCTTAATGAATTCATTTCCTTTTGGGTGAAGTATGTCCTTTTTGGGGAAATTACTTCTAGAAGAAAGGGTCTCCCTTGACCTAACATTCGAACGTCAACGTCTTCTCGACCGGAAGCAGAAAACTTAACTTTTTCGGCAAGGGTTAAAGGTAACACATGTTCGCAAATTAGTTCTTCGACAGATCCTTCATGAACTTTTTTACCGTCGACGATCCAAGGTGTTTGGCTGACGTTGCGGGAATACTTATTGTAGCGACCTGTTATTGCAAATTCAAAATACCAATAAAAATTCAAAAAATTAAACTTTGCTTTCTTCAAAAACTTGACTTAATTTATACAAAAATTTGCTTAACTATTTTGTTTGCTTACCTGCTATAAAAATGGTAGCATGCTGACATTTAATTTCCTCAACGGTAAGAAACTTCTGTGCAGGTTTCGGCATATCACCAAATTTTCGAATAAATTCAAAACCACCCATTGTCCTAAAAAAGTCTTCCAAATTTACTCGGGAATATCCGCTTCTCATTTGCCTTTTTCTGTAAAATAAAACGGTATAAATTACTACAAATTAGAATTTCATTCACTTAAATTATTAGATAAGTTAATATTTAACTTTAATTGTTTCTTACAACTGTGCACACTCGGTATTCTCATCGTCATAAATTAAACTGACATTAATCATCAGATTCCCGTCAGTATTCCAGTCTGATTGAGGATCCACCTTTTCCTTTAGCCTTCCAGTGCAAACCCATTTCCAAGCAGTTTTCAAACAAATGCCGTCAGGTCGAAGGACGGGATAGCTTTCGTATATTGTGGGAAATTTCTACATTGAAAAAAAATTGGTTAATTATAATTACAATCAAACAAATATATTAAATAGCGTACTCATTTAAGATTAGTTAATAGAATTTTAATGTGACTCACATTTAACAGTCGATACCAAATGAAATGCGCTCTGAAGTGTACAGCAATTGGGAGACTTAAATTGACAGTGTAAGTTTTAGCTTGAATGGCGGCTTCCTTCACAGCTTCCACTATCTAAAAAAACAAGAATAATTAACTAATTGTTCATTAAACACAATTAGGTTTTAGTTTTTAAGTTTCCTTTTACCCTGTCAATAACTTCATCTGAAGTCCCATGGTCCGGATCCAACAATCCCAGACAAGTGCTACAAGGGCTCCTTTTCACAAGTTTTTTCGGTGGTTCCTCCAAAATCCCTCCATTTTTTACCTCCGTTTCAGTCTCCTCCACCTTCCCCTCCGCAACCTCAGGTTTACCATTTAAATCATCCTTGAAAAGCAGCTACAAATTTTAAAAACACAACAATTAAATCAACAATTAGTCCTACAAAAAATTTACCCAATTAAACTGTTAAATTAAACTACAATTAACTAAACTAACCTTTCTCACACGCTCCTCATCCATCCTGTAAATGTACGCATCTGTGTTCCCAATGTACCTCAAAATACACAAGTTACAACACCCAAAATCTTGAAGTTCCTTAATTATTTCGGCCTTCACGACCTTATCCCTATTTATCAATTGCTCCATAGTTAGTTAATTGACAGTTTAACTTTAAACTTTAATCTATCATAAACTTGCCGACAACACAATTTATATTGATTTCACACAACCACGTGGCTATATCAGTCCAGCACCCAACACCCATAATTCCAGCACCCTGAAAAACGTCATTCCAACACC
>JAQFXM010004716.1:0-16492 GCA_034693345.1 Entomobrya multifasciata
CTATCCTAAAAACACCAAAAAGTCAAATTTCGTGAACTATCGTTCATGCGATCCTTCGATTCCCAATAATGTTGCTCGTCACTTATATTTTTATTTCTTTTTAACTCCTCCATCCGCTTATTAATAATTGCGGGAATGTTCACAAATATGTCGTCATCCGTCTTAACAATCAAATCGGCTTGGGGACACCTTTCCAAAACAAACTTAAAGCCCATTAAATGCTTATACGAGTTATTTCTGTAGGTATCTGTAAACGACCCAATTACCAGATCCCCATACTTTTCCTGCTCGTTTTCAACTTGACGTTCTATCCTCTTTGCAAACACCCAATTTGTTATATTCTTGCAATTTAAGAGGCAATATTTACTTTGGGCTAGAAGAAAGGCTGTTCTTATATTCCATTTCCCATTTAAACTGTCGTATTCACTTATCGAACCCCACGACTCTCGAATCAATTGTCTTTCTTGGAAATTTTCTAGTGCTGAGTTGACAAGAATTATTAATATTTTTGAATTATTCGTCAGAAGATTTTGACAGATTGTCACATTTTCTGATACAATTTCTAAAAATTCTTTTACCAAATATTTTGACGGTTTAAATTGTGATGTAAAATCTTTTTCTCGTTTTGCTATAACTCTTTTCCACACTTTTTCACAATTAAGTTCTTCCACCTCAAAGTTCTGTGAAATATTCCTCACGTTTACAATTTGCCCAAAAATTATTACTCCTAAATATCGGGGTAAACCGACATAAAGTATTAAAACTATGAACGTAAACAAAGCAGAGAATAAAAATGCATTCAATTTTCGAAATATAAACATTTTTCAAAATATTCAGCTAAAGCTAATTGGGTTATCTCAAAAAAGCTTTGAAGAAAAAGTTGTAAAGAGTCAGGTTTTAGGTATAGATCTAGATGTCAATAAAATAAAATGACATACATTTATCAAAACACATGTACAGATTTTGCTAGTCTAGCAATCTAACAATGTGCAAAATGGCAAAAAATCGGGTTTTTGGGTTGATCGACACGATAGTTAAATGAAATGCCATACTCGTGTACACGTTTTCGTCATAAAATCAAAGTAGACATGCTTTTAAATTCAATTGGGAAACCTAATTCGTTTCAATAATAAAAAAATAATGTCATTCGAATATTAAAACAGCAAATTGACGCAGCAATTCATATTTGTCAATTGTATTACAAAATATATGCAAGCTATTAAATATTTGCCATGTGCAGTTTTTAATGTTTTATTTATATTTAAATATTGTCGCTTTGTAAGAGATTTTCTTTGTGCTTCATCTGAATACACAATGCTGACATTATTTTATGTGTAGTGAATTTTAATATATTTTTATTTCTTTCAAATACATTTCGTATTATAATTTTCGTGTAGTATAAGACATTATTGTAATTCACTAAAGCTAGATCAGTATTTGCGGAACTTATTAAATAAAATTTATGCTAATATAAAAATCATGCATGTGTTTACGAAACTATTGAAGAATTTACTAAAATGTTACTCTTTATTAATAGTTATGACAAGTTTTTCACAAGGTATGATGGATGGATGGCCTGGATTTAGAAATTGTAAAAGTCCAGGTCTCGTTGCTTTAACGTTTGGTAAGTTTGAATTATTTTGTGTAAAGTTGGCAATTAACTAGGATTTACTTTGGTGAACTATATATTTTTATTTCATGAATAAGATGATGGACCTTCGCCCAAAGGAGGTACGGAAAGTGTACCCAAAGTTCTTAGGGAAGAAGGAGTACTAGCAACATTTTTCATCGCAGGCCAAGGCTTTGATACTACCTGGATTGATGAAGACGTAAAAAAGCAGGATTTATTAAAACAAATATATTATCAAGGTCATCAAATTGGAAGTCATGCATGGGAACATGATACATTTCTTACCAAATCCATAAACGAACAACGTATTGACCTCCAAACATTGGCAAACGTGGTGAGAAATATAATCAGAGTAAATTTGACTGTATTTCGTGCTCCATTCGGAGAAGCTAAAAAGGAAGTAGTAAAATTAGTCGAAAGTGAGTTTAATTACAAAGTAGTACTATGGAATATAGATACAAAAGACTGGTTAAACAGAGAAAAAACGGAAGCTAGTTTAAATAATTACAAGAATGGAATGAAATTCTGGTCTATTTTAAACACAAGTATTATTGCAATTCATCATGAACCCTTGTTAAGTTCAGTGGAACTGGCTAGAAAGGCTATTCACTTTGTGAAATCAAAAGGCTTCAAATTTGTTACAATTGGGCAATGCATTGGAATAAATGACTATTAATATTTATTCTAAAAACATCTATTGAATAAACTATATTTTAAATTTTATGTGAAGATATTTTCATTAAAACTAAAGTAGCGATGCAATTTAAAAACACATCAGCAAGAACAAGTGATGTATCTGCTTTCACATTTTTTATAAATCCAACCGTCCATCCAATTTCCTTCTTTATTACATTCAATTTTAATTGATTCTCTTTACTGAGTCTAATATATTGCTCATCTTTTTTCCAAAATCTTAAAAACTCTTTTGCTTTAGTGTTTGGTGATGACGCCAACTTAATAAAGACAAAGTTCATTGCAAATCCCATCAATGTAATGGAAATACAAGACATGTACAGAAAAACAGGAGACTGTCCAGCCATCGCTACTGTCACAAAACCAGCCCAAGCAACCATCAATGTTCCCATTCCAACGACAACTGAAATCGTTTCCCAAGCTATTGTATCAATGTTCATTAATAACAATTTTATACACTGAAAAACATGCAAACACTTTTTAAAGTTGTGTGATTCACTTCGAATTCGAAATACGACTCCAAAAATATCATCATGCCATTTGTGTTCATATTTCCATTTCCACTCACATTTCCTTCGATAAGCCTTCTCGAATAGAACATTGATTGCCTCAGTGAACGAAATAGCGTACAAAAATATAGCCACAAATATTACAGTTCCTTGAGAAAGAATCAGTGCAGTTACAATGCTAGATACAAATTTGATGAAAGTTTCTTTACGATTGATAAAAAATGAAACAAAATATTCCAATGGTCCCAAAGTTGTACTTTTCAAGATCGGCATACCAGCCAATAGCAAAGGTGAACCAGTATTTCCAATAGCAAATATATAAACCCAAATGTTTCCACTGCTTTTTAGATTTTCATATGAATTTTTAAAAGGATTAGCTAATTTGAATCTTTGAGAAACTGCGAAACAAAACTCGTCCAAATATTTATCTGGTAGATAGTGAGCACAAATAAAATGTAAAACGTTCACTGCAAACATTATACAATTAAAACAAAGTTGTTGTAAAAAGTCTTTACTGGATTTATTTGAAAGTAGGTTGACTATTTGGATAACTGATATGATAATGGTAAAAGTTCGGGTCAACTGGACAAGTCTCCAGATAAATGGGATGAAACGTGTATTATAAATTTGTTTGATGATGGGAACTTGGTTTTGGGATACTTTAATTGAAAATGGAAGTGAAAAGGGGATTACTTTTTGTAGGAAAATGTGAATATTGAGACAAGCTATTGACAGAGACATTTTAAATGGGAGAGATTGAACGTGAAAGTTGTCAACTGAAAAAACAAATATGTTTCGAAAACCAACCACCAAAGGATTTTATTTTAAAAATATCCAGAATTTTCTGTTAAAATAATCTGGTTCACTCATTTACTGATAAATATGCAATGTAGTGACAATCATCAAAAAATTACACACATATTTACCATGTTCAGTTTTTACAGTTGTGTTTGTATCCCAACATAAATGAATGTACATGAAAACTCATGTTCAATATTAGTTTTCTCGGGGTATTTACGTATGACTTTTTTTAGTACTGGAAAGCATTTATTGTTGTTCAAACGCATGTTTGATAATGAGTGTTCACAATTTGAGAGCACGTAACCTAATTTTAAGTTGTAGAGCTGGATAATGTCAAAGAAACACTTCAAGTTTTCAAAATTTTATTTCCATTTAAAATAGTTTTTAGCTTGTATTCTCCATAAATATTACAAAATTGATATCAGACAAGGAAAACTATGTCAAAAAGTTAAAATCATCATGAAAACAGAGAAGTAAGCGTTTTTTGTTGTTTGAGCATATTATGTCATTATATCCTTTACAACACCGATATAAGGTTTAATTTTTTCAAATAAACAAGAGGTTGTAATGCAATTAGGCTTTCAAAAAAGTTTAAAGTATAATATATCGAACAAACGTATCTACGTAAGTCTTTACTGTTGTTTAATCACTATGCTGACGAATATATTTCCAGGGTACGCAATCAAGTAAAAGAAAAAGATTTTTTCAAGAATTGCTAATAAAGAATTTACCATAATAAAACGGCATATGTTTTGTAGTTGAACTTGAACTTGGGATGAAAATGCAAGTGAAAAAGTTACTTCTTTCATTGGATGAATCCATTAAAATTTTAGTATAGAATACAAAGCATTGCATTTGCACTTCAGCTCTCATTCATACTATTAATAGATAACGTATGTATGCATATGTGTAACTAAGAGGTTACTTAATCGCAAAATGTAATGGAGTTGGTGAAAAATATAAGACGTTATTGAAGCCATGTAATTTTGTTATATGAATTGTATATGAAATAACTACGTTAAACTTGAAGAAAATATTATATGCAAAAAAGTATGCTAAACCTTCAACTTTACACCTACCCAAACAATCTTATGTTGAGCATTAACATTCTGTTCCAAAATCAATGAACTTTACTAACCTTTAAAATAATTGCGAATGAAGTTACATTCATAAAATTAACCTTTGGATTATTTTTATTACAATTTTTGATAACATCCAATAAAAATATAAGCAATCATTCATGTTAAACGTGATGCATATTTTACATGAATAATAAGTATTACAACATCTGATAATTGTTCAATAAAATGAAGAAAAAACTATCTTTTGAATTGATAACTTGGTCAACATCCGAAAAGTTTAAGTATCACTGAATATCTGAAAAGTCATAGTTTTCTAATTGAGCAATATGCAACGTTAAATTTCGAACAAAAAACTTTTAAAAAGTAGACCAATTAATTTGTAAAAATAACATCCTTAATTAATTTTTATTCTTATTTCTCTCCAAACACTCTTTGTCGTCATCCAAACAAAGCTCTGTCAATTCAGGAATTTCTTCGTCCTGAAGCGTTAGTTCTGGAAGCTCTTCAGGTTTCATTTCTTCCAAAAATATTTCAGGAAGTGGCTCGGGCTTCTCCTCCTCCAACATTACGACTTCTATCGGCGCAAAAGTCGACTGTTCAGGGAGTGTAGCAACAGGAATTGGTTTTGGAGGTTTAACCGCTGTAGGGACAATCTTTTTTTGAGGTTTTGCCAACGAAACTGCAGCAAACACAAGTACACAACACACTACCACTTTAAAATGCATTTTTTAGCCGAGTAGTTTCACGTTTTACTTTACAGTGTGTTATTCAAATTTGTTGTCCTTCGAATGATATCAAATAACTATTCTACTTCTATTTATATCAAAATATTTACTGGGATGTTTTGCTCGAATTCGGAATACGAACAATCTTTCATAAAAATGGTGCATGGTGCTTAACATCTTCATCATCTCGTAAACATGAAAGAATTTTTGTTATTCTGAAAACCAGTTTTAAGTTTTAGATTTCCGGATGACTGCCAGTGCAAGGTATATTTTAGTGATTACGTGGGTCGTCTATACGTACGTATTTTAAAGACAGTCGTAAAATTCCCCGGTTTACAACTTGAGTTATTTTACAACTCTGTTGTTATAATATTTAATAGGGAAAAAGCATGGTGTAATTTTTTTCAAGAGAACTGATGTGTGAACGTTGATTCATTTCGTGATATCAAATGGGTAGTTATGTAATGACATGTTTTCAGCATTCGTGACTGGATACGGGAAAATACGAGAACAAATATTCAGGTGTATAGGCCAATATTTTTTTATAAATATGAATGTAAAGACAAGTTTGTGGATGAGATAAAAACAAAGAAAAAGCTTATGTGTAAAATTGTGTTATTTACTTGTTGCATTATGCACTTACATATCCACATATTATGTATTGTGTCAGGAGAATGCTGGTACTAAACTAGTGCAGTAGAGCACCCAAATATTTTGCATGAAATGAAATAAAAACCTTTAAAAATAGTAATACTTATTTGGTGTATAAATCTTCATATGTGAAAATATTCGTGCATATTTGCCACTTGGAAAAATTTACAGATTGAAATGATAATTACCGGTTAAGGTAATACTTTCCTTGTCACTGTACCAGTGTCGTGCTAACTACAATACGAACAAAATATGTATAAGTGCAATTATAAAAACGTAGTTACGATGATAAACATGCAAAACTTTATATAAAAAAATCTGGACTATTTCAGGTTTTTGTCTAAAAATTCGCTGTAAATTGAATAGCAAGCATGCCAGGTAGCTAAAGGGGACAGGGTTTACATGAGAATATATTTTTGATTCGAATATATATATATATATCGTATATAGTGTATATTTTATAAGTATGAAAGTTGCAAGAACTTAGGTTATGCTGTGAAGTGTAAGGCTTACGTATATCCAGATTGATAAAGTTGGCTAATAATTTTTAAAAGATTTTGATAAGCATTTTTATACGTAAGTTATCCAAGCATAAAGTTAAAATTGCAATGCAATGTAATATATACGTATGCGATGGGTAGATGAATTGTACTTATGCTATAATCGTCCAGTTTTATGCTGATCTGATCAACAGTGCTATTTAAATGGGTTGTTTTTATGCTTGCTGGAATTTTGCTGAAAGTGTGAGTACAAATAATGATTAAAGTACCTGACAACTCTGATCTTTTTTTGTGTTGTGGTGGTACGGCATGCTGGCTGTTGTGGCTTGAAATTTTTTTATGAGTATGAACTTTAGAATGAAGTGAAAATAATGGTAAGTTCTATAATAACTACGTGTTATAAAGTTGTTTTTTTCTGTTCATGAATTTCTTACGTGAAAATAAATTTTTATTTCGTTTTGTTTAGAGAATCACGTTTGGCAAAAAAAGAAGGTAAATACGTTGAAATCGAAAAAAGTAAACTGATTGTTCATGATTTTAGTCAAATTTCACAAATTTATTACCCAGTTTATTTTTATTCTAGTTTGGAGCACTGCTTCCCACGTTTTGTCCCCTTTGATTGTTACCACTGGTGTTAGAGCTTCCAACATTTTGACCTCTTTGTGCCTCGGATCCTGAGCTACCCACGTTTCCTGCTCCAGCTTCACCACCGTTGGCACCACCGGCACCACCATCAGCTCTACCAGCACCTCCAGCTCCACCTTGACCTCCACTAGCACCACCGGCACCTCCACGAAGACCAGCACTTGCATCAGAAGCAGCTTGGATAGCATTATTGAGACCAGTTCTGCCTTGATTGAGCATGCTCTTCAAAGTGTTCAGTTTCCATTCCTCAATTCCCTAAAAATAATACCAGAAAAAAACCAACTTATTAAAAATCTTTTCATAATATTTTCATATTGCCCCAAAAAGTCAACCAAATTAAAAAATCACATATTTCTTACAGCAATAAAGTTGACAAACTTCTGTAAAGCAGAGAAAGCTCCTTGTCCAGCACCAGCTCCTGAGGCACCTCCAGCCCCTCCAGAAGCTCCACCAGCTTGTCCAGCACCAGCAGACGCTCCACTAGCTCCGGCACCTGCAGCTCCGGCACCTGCAGCTCCAGCACCTGCACCACCAGCAGCACCACCAGCCTGAGCGGCACCAGCACCTGCTGCACCAGCTGCATCAGAACCACCAGCTCCACCACCAATTCCCAATCCACCAGCTTGAATACCTGCTGCTCCACCTTGAGCTCCACTTGCTGCAGATCCAGCTTCTCCGGCAGCAGCTCCAATACCACCAGCGGCTCCACCGGCACCAGCACCACCAGCAGCGGAACCAGCCTCTCCGGCACCACTTCCAGCGCCACCAGCACTTGCTGCGCCCTGTCCAGCATTGGCACCGTTTCCAGCTCCAGCACCGTTTCCAGCTCCAGCACCGTTTCCAGCACCAGTTCCAGCCCCACTACCAGACTGACCACTTTGCAAAAATCTTCTGATCAAACTATTCAAATCACTTCTTCTCAAAAGTGGTTCATACATAGCCCTTGTCGCCTGCGGCAGTCCTCTAATATCAGCAGCAAGTCTACTCCTAAACGCAGCAATTTCCTGTTGCGTTACAGCCCCAGTGCCACTCATTTGAGCAGCAATACTGCCAACAAAATTGTTAAAGGTATTTCCCAGACTTCCCATTCCACTCAATCCCATACTACCCGACCCTCCCGTTCCTGCTGATTGGGGAAAGCAGAATCCATACGAAGATAAAAGGAGTATGGATACCCCAACGGTTAAAATAAAGTTCTTCATATTTCCCCAAAAAAAATCAACAGAAAATTTCACAAGCAAAAAAGTAAGTCTCCAAACTGCCCTAACTCAACTGCTCCACTGAACCTTACCTAAAGTAATTAGCTTAGCTTTATAATATTTCATGTTCAAAATTTAACTGAACATTAAACAATTTATCTTATCAATTAAAATTTGTCATTTTTTCACGTGTTAATTACCCAAGTTGTGTAATACACTTATTCAATGCAAAATAAACCGGTTTTTGATTAATGAAATATATCTAAAAATATTTGTCACCTGACTTCAATTTCATAATCAATCGCAAACTGATCCAGACTCGGTGGATCCAGATTAAAATATATTCATGATCTTATGCAATGTTTTAAATGTTAGCTGTTTTTAACACGAAGTATTATAATCGTCTTAAAATATTGAGATTTGTAGTTTGATATTCAGCATTCAGCGAGCATATTTTAATTTGTTTATTGACTTAAGTAGCACTTTGATGTTGTCAAGTTAAAATTAAAAGTATGTGGTCAGCATTAACACAAAAAATTGCAATATTATGGAACAACTTATCATTTCGGTAACCATTACAAATGTACAATGTTAACCGTAATATTATTAGTAAATATTTTAATATTTATAACTTAGACTTTACACTTGTTCAAATATACATCTTTAATGTCTTCAAATAGGTTTATTTCTCACTGTTAGGTGTTTAAACTTAACTTCGATTGAATAATTATAGGTATAAAAGTTTGAAATGAATGGAATGAATAAAAGTTGATTTCAGTATTCAATGTACATATACTTAAGTATTTTAAGTTTGTATATACTACGTTACGTTAGTTCTCAAAGTTTATCAAAAAAGTCAACCAAATTAGAAAGGTCAGGTCTATCTTTTGGATTGATGCTCCAGCATTTTAACAATATGTTATATCTAAAATGCAAAAAATGATATTCAAGTTTAATTTATACAACAAGATGAACTTAAGCATAAAGTAAGTCACAAAAATAATTTATACATTTCATCTGTAGCCGATTGTGGTTTCGGTAATCGATATCCAGTTTCTAGAGCACCCACAAAATTTGAATTCCAAGTTTTTTCTTCATATGGAGTTTTAGCTGAGAAGAGCAATTGACGAACATTAAACATTTTTTATCATGTCAAGAAATGAAAATTATAATCAATAAATTTGTTAACATATTTTACCCGAGCTGAATATTTCCCAAACAGTTACACCAAAACTCCATACATCTGTTTCCATTGAAAACTCATTATTTCTTAAAGTCTCAATAGCTAGCCATTGCCAGTTTTGTGGTTCCTTTTCACTTTTTAAACACTTTTCTACTTGCTCAATTCTACTACTCAGTTTCCCATGTCCGAATAACTTACAAGTGAATGACCCATCCAACAATACTTTCTCAGTACACAAATTGCCATGGATTACCTCCTGATTTGAGATATATTCCAGCCCACAAGCGATTTCATAAGAGAATCGAATCAGGTCTTTTCTTTCTATTAAGTTTGTACTCTTCAAAAACGCATGCAAAGATCCACATTCACACAACTCAGTAACAACCCATACAACACCTTTCTCTATTTCCTTGGTATAGCATCCAATAAACTTTAAAATATTTACATGATCACCGAGATAGCACAGCAACTTAATTTCACTTAACATAAATATTATTGTTTTCTTTGAACAATTTTTGTTTGTCACATTTACAGCAACTCGTTCTTGTATTGCTGTTATACATCCTGGAAAGATAGTGCTAAACTTTGCCCTTCCTAAAATTATTTTTCTGTTTAAAGTTAACTCCTTCTTGTCAATTTCAAAGTCGTTCTGAAACACAAGCCCATCAAAAATATTCACAGTGAAGTTTTTATTTTGACGTTCCAAAACCGCTCTTTTAATAGTTTCGTGCTGACCATTACGAAAGCGTTTGATATCTTTCACAGAAAGCCTTCGTTTATTTTTACGTAAAATCCAAACAGATATAGCCAATAAAATAATAATACCAAATGATACAACTCCAAGTAGCATATTGACTGTTTGTGATGTTAAGAATAAGTGATTATTATCGTGTTCATTTTTCAAGTCAATAATTGGAACCCATGTGGTCTCATTACGAGACTCGGCTTGGTATTCCGTATATACTGATAAATCTGTTAGATTGGTGTAATTTCGAATTTTCCAGAAACTACTTATTCTATGCGTATTCTGTTCTGGGGCAAAAGCCGACACTATAAAATAATTTATATCGTATCCCTTCGCATAATTGGCTACATCTGAAAGAAACATTAGCAGATCTACAGTTTTATCAGGTTCGTTTATAGCAATCATTGTCGGTTGAAGATGAAATTGAACACTTTTAACGTTAGGAAAATAATATTGATATAACTTTTTCAGGTAGAGATGTGTGTTGAAAAAGTCTTCCATCGTTTTGAGTGACCTTGTATTGGCAGGTACAACGTCTGTTTCACAAACGATATAAGAAACTTTCGTTATATCGTTTATAATTTCTTGAATATTTTCCTGGTTAGTATAATCGTCAGATAAAAATTGTTGTAATGTTTTTTCACAAGAATTTAAAACCAAGCCAACACAAGTATCTGATAAAATATTCTTAAAACATTTAGCACTATGTGCATGTATACATATCTGAAATCGAATATCCTTTAATTTTATAGTAATCCTGTTTAAAATTTCGATGAAATTTTTGGAACTACTTTTTGGAATATTAATGTACACAGTTTTCCGACTAATATTATTTGTTTTCAAGATTTCGTCAAATTTAGAGTCCATCAGGACACGATATAACTTTTCTAGTTGGTTTTCGTGAGATATCTGAATATTTACTGATGGAAACGTTCGTAGAGAAATTAAGAATAGTATTTGGAGCTCTTCCACCGTCTCTGACACATTACTACGAAGATCCAAATTCAGATTCACGGTTACACTTTCATCAAAACTTATTCTTGATAGATTAATTATTTCTTGTGTGGTCTGCGTTAAACATGGATACATTCCTTTAGTCCACGATCCAAACACAACTGATTGATTGTAAGATCGTCGAATGAACACTGGTGTATTTTTCATCATATCATACATCAATCTTGAACTATTTGATTCTAATTGTTCCCATGAAATTGGAATCTCCAGATGATACTTTTTATACCACGGCTCTACGATAACAGGAAAATCATGAATTTCAGCCCAAGTTAGAATCGCTTCAAAAAATTGTCCCAATCTCTCTGCTTTTGTGTTACAGTACAATGACGGCCTATTCAATGATGACCGATTACCAATATAATGTGGTGATAATTCAATATATATTTTCTTTCCAGGAAACTCCATTCGAATTATATCTCTTGCTATAACTAAATGATCTAGCCTTTTCACTACAGTATCCACAAGGTCTTCTATTAAATATCCACGTTTTTCTAAATCTTCGAATTTAATAACTTCAATCACTAAAATGTGTGAAGACTGGTTTGGGAATGATTGGCACATATTCTTAAATGATAAAACCACATCTATAGCTTTACATTCATTTGAATCGTCGCAACGTCTATTTTTGTCCCGCTTTCCAAAAATTTGACAAGCTGATATAAACTGACTAGTGTCAAGTTTAAAACTATGTTGTAAATCTAACAAAATGAATTTCTTTTCACTAGGATGAACTTCAATGAAATAAGAAATAGCAAACATTTCAACGTTCATTCCTGCTATTTGTTGTGGTTGATTTTGTTTATCCGGATAAGCTTCGTCATTGAAATATATTACATTTGAAGGTCTACAATTTGAGGTATTTTCGCATTTTGTAAAATAGTTGTCACTTAATTTAGATAGGTTTCTCCAAGTCTCTAAAATCAAAACAAAATACTTTATTGCTAAAAGAAATTATTTTTGAAGCAAAATGTCTGTATTAAAATTACGTCCAAGGATTCTGTAAGTTGTAAACCCGCTTGCTGCTACTTCCCTCAAAAACATGTCAATTGTAGATTTTTTAGCCTTTTGATCATAAATATGAGATTCACTTCTGATAATTGCATTTAATGCATGGGTTAAATCAGGTACTGTCTGAAAATTTCCTGTGGTCTCCCTTAGCCCGGAGTATTTGGTGATTGGATAGTTTACAATAATTTTGGCAGGTATATCTGTTTCTCTTGTCCATTTATCCAAATAAGTTAGTAGCAACTCTGCATATATTTGACCTGTTATATCCTCACGACTAGATAAAGATTCTAAGGAAGAGCTTAGCCAACTTTGTTCGAGTAGGTATTTGTGGGATTTTTTATCCTTTGTTGCATAATAGCCTGATAAGCGTCGGTACATTTTTGTATCAAAATTTATTTTCAAGAAAAATGTACTACTTGGCAGCTTCTTAATAAATTTTGACATAATTTCCTTGTTAAACATCTCCTTAAATAAAGAGTACGATTCTACAAAGAGTTTGTCGTTGCGTTTTAGATTGGTACTGACAATTTTAAAGTCAGCATCTCTTTTGTTATAAATGTAGTTTTCGCAGGTTAGTAATTTTTGGTCCAAAACAAAACCAAGTTTGAGAACATCAGCATCGTTAAAGTTTCTTTTTAAAAGTTTTTTTATCTCCGAAATAATTGACACATTGGATATGTCTGTCATGAACTTAGATCCAATTTGATAACATTTATTATCCACTGCGAGACCATAAAAGGAAACTCCCGCTACTAAGGATTTATTATCCACAATCACTTTCATGGCATCTTTGTAATACACTTGAATACGTTGGCTTATGTTTCTATTCGTCAAATTAAAATCATCGTCTCTGTACCAAATAGAATAAAAATGTAACAAAAAACGAAATTTCTTACATTATCACATCAAATATAATAAAGTCAATCGTTCCTCTTACCGTATTGTTAACCATATTTCAAACCAAATCTCAGGATGTTTAGATTTAAATTCCTTTAATTTACGAAAAACATTCTCAAGCTCTTTTACCAAATCCAGACTCATTTCTAATCAACAAATACTGGTATTTATGTCAAGAAAATCTTTTGAGATGAAATTCTGATACAATCAAATTGATTGAGTTTTCTTTAATTACCTGTATCATAATTTATCGACAACCTTACACCAATTTTGCTTATGCTTCGAAAGTATTCTTCTAGTGACGTTGTGTCTGTTTTTGACATTTTATCGTTTCCAAATGAACTTTTTAAAATTTTACTCACGTCAACAATAAAATTATTGCTTGTTTTCTCGAATGGGTAAGATGAACCAAGAGAAAAATGTAAGAAAATACTACAAACAACAATTAAATTCAATAATAACCCCATTTTACATTCCAGTCCTTTATAAAAACCCAGTATGCAGATCTTTTCAGTGTACTGCTGTAGTATTCTGAAATCCATAACTCGCATTAAAATTTGTTGTGGTTTAATTTGCCAGTAAAACCAAAGCAATTTGTATTGCCATCATGAAAAAATGATTGTTTATCGCGGTGGAATTAAATGCTTGTATGATTTTTCATTAAAAACACGACAAAATATTTTCATCCTAATATATACAACAATTTTCGAAATTTATTATTAAGACCAATTTCAGAGGCTACTTTCATCGTCAACTCACTGGCTAGATTTTAATTAGGCAAGTCATTAGTTAACCTCAAGAGCTTGTTGTCAAGATATACAGAGTAAAGCGAATACATATGCGTGATTGTTCCATGGATAAGTGTTATTTATTTTAAAAGGTTAAAAATGTATGGCAATTTCATCGTCCAAAGTTTTATTCACCTAGTTTTTTGAATTATAACTGCAGAAAATCGAAATGTACTTTTTTGCGAAAAAAAGGATAATGTACAAGAGTGAGAAAAACTCAATACAATTTTCTTTTATTAAAATTATCTTAAAAATAATTGATCAAGGCAATGTTAAAATTGCTCTCTTAAGTCCCCTGACCAATCCTCTTATAAATATCATTACGCTAGTCTTCCGAATCACAAACATTTTACCACTACAAAGCATTATTGGTCTACATGATTTTGTAAACTTTATCATCTCCATTGTCTCTTTTTTTGATTTCCACTCATATCGACTCCAGGATCCTAAAATTTTCATTCCGTTTGATTGTAGATATCCTCCCATTATCAATATTAATCCCCAGCCTATTCCCGCAGCCCATGACCACGATATTACCATAAGCAAAGGTACCATCGACATTTGATCTCGATGCCGAATAAAAATGTAAGCACCAAATATGAAAACAAGATTAGCAAATGATTGTAATGGAAACAACAGCCTTCCAAAAGACAAGTTAACACGATTTTGCAGAATTTGCACCATTCTGTAAACTAATCTTAAATTTTCCGGATGTCTGAGGGACTCATCAGTAATATATCTTGATCGACTTACGTTTAGTTCTTTAACTACAAATGGAATAAATACTAGTCCTAGAATTACTACAACTTCTGCTAAAAGTCCTAAGTTGAAATAACAATAAGGTATTATGCACACTGGAAATATGTAATGAATCGGGTAAATGTACCACTTGTCCGGTAAAACATTTCCAAATACGGCTGGTGAAGTTGGATATATCATAAAAGCTAAGGTATTTATAACTTTCATTTGTATTATTATTAGTCCTAAAGAAATCATGAATAGTTCCACTAATCGGATGTATCTGTTTGTGTTGGGTTTGAAATTAGGCATGTAAAGTCCTAAAAACATAACAAGAAAATTAATGTTTCAGGACTTTTCAAAAAACAAAAACTATTTATGAGAATATATTTCATTTACCATTCATCCGACGAAAGAAAATTAGAAACGTGTTCATCAGAGAAAAAAGCTCATTACCCCAAATGTTACACATAGCACAACAAATAGCTATAATTGTTAAGCACAATAAACCAGTGGATACCAAAATGAAAGAGTTGATATCCTTTTTGGCATAAAAACGAAATATTTGAACGATATGAAAAAGTATCCAACTTGCTAAAAGTGTAAGGTTAAAATATCGGAGGTTAACAAATCTCTGCGTTTTTGGAACTAGAGCAAATAGATTAGTTTTGGAATCCCATGTACAATTTAAGAAGCCTAGTCGAGCCAAGATTGGGAGGACTATTCCCATAAACCGATAAAAACGATCACTTAGCATGTTTAAACCCGATTTAGCACGACGCTTGTTCTATTTCGTACAGATCAACTAAAATACGTATTTCATACTATGTCCGCAAAAAATGCGTTGGGCTCCTGAAGAAACCCGTCCGTAACATGAAACGATTTTTTTTGAGACAACTGGCATTTAAAGGCTAATTTTGTCAAAAAAACTGAAGGACATATGAGCACAAAATACTGACTCTAAATTTCAATGTGCATAAACTACAAGCCAAAACTATTAATTTCTTTGAACATGTCATTTACGTTCATATTTATAGAAATAGTAATTTAACTTGAAGTAGCACATAAATTAAGTTCAGCAAAAGGTCATTGAATTTAAAATTAACATTTTTTTGTTGCATAATAAGCAATCATTGTTCTAACTGTGTAGTATCTACTCAGACACGCTAATTATTGTCCAGAAATAAGGAAAAAACTTTATCGTTACTGTATTAAAAAATTAAGCTTCTTATAGCATTTACGTTTTCTAATTTAACGTACTACTAAATGATATATTGAAGCACATAGTAAAATAAATAGCATTGAAATATAATATTAAAATGATAATAATATGTACCACGATTACTAGTGGGCTTATCAGCCCCAAAAGACATTTTTTCAGAAGGTTCATTATACTTATCTGTAATTACAATGACAAGCCGTTGCACGTTTCTAAAAAAGTACATACTATGGTAGAGAATGCATCTGGCTAGTAAACATTATGTTTTTCTATAAAATATCAAAGCAAAGTTCTTTGCAAGTTTTCCGTGTAACGAATATGGATAGTTTACCATGCAATTTGCGTAAGGTCGTCATTGTGAATACAAATTTACATAGCATTACAGCCATATTATGCCTTCCCAGCCTTCATTTTTACGAAGGTTCGAATGTATTTTGATGGGTTATCTCTAAATAATCTGATGCA